>CM030845.1:910996-950996 GCA_018105865.1 Metaphire vulgaris
TACAAAAATATTATATAATTAATGTCCTCTTTGACATTGGACAATGCATATATTAGTGCTACAGTGGGCTGATATGCAAAAGTCAGAAGAGTGATGAAACAAATTAAAACCACATTTTCGTGTATCCCCAGCTTAGCTGAGTCAAACCGTACTAGAATTGTCAATATATTCTGTCTCAATTTTTTTTCTAGAGCATTGAAATGCCCCGAAAAAATGATCCATTTGAAAATGAAACAACACTATACAAAGTCTTTCAGAAATCTGTTCTCTGTCAAATGTCTAAAAAATCGAACGAGAGATAAGAAGGGGTTTAAGAGAGCTGGTTTCTTGTATGACAAGTTCTATAGACCACAAAAATATTATATAATTGATAACCTGTTTGTCATTGGACAATGCATATATTAGTGCTACAGTAGGCTGATATGCAAAAGTCAGAAGAGTGATGAAACAAATTAAAACCACATTTTCGTGTATCCCCAGCTTAGCTGAGTCAAACCGTACTAGAATTGTCAATATATTCTGTCTCAATTTTTTTTCTAGAGCATTCGAAATGCCCCGAAAAATGGTGATCCATTTGAAACGACACTATAGGCCTACAAAGTCTTTCAGCAATCTGTTCTTTGTTAAATGTCTAAAAAATCGAACGAGAGATAAGAACGGTGTAAGAGAGCTGGTTTCTTGTATGACAAGTTCTATAGACCACAAAAATATTATATAATTAATGTCCTCTTTGACATTGGACAATGCATATATTAGTGCTACAGTGGGCTGATATGCAAAAGTCAGAAGAGTGATGAAACAAATTAAAACCACATTTTCGTGTATCCCCAGCTTAGCTGAGTCAAACCGTACTAGAATTGTCAATATATTCTGTCTCAATTTTTTTTCTAGAGCTTTCGAAATGCCACGAAAATGAAACAACACTATACAAAGTCTTTCAGAAATCTGTTCTCTGTCAAATGTCTAAAAAATCGAACGAGAGATAAGAAGGGCTTTAAGAGAGCTGGTTTTGTATGACAGTACTATAGACCACAAAAATATTATATAATTAATAACTCTTTGACATTGATAATGCATATATTAGTGCTACAGTAGGCTGATATGCAAGAAGTCAGAAGAGTGATGAAACAAATTAAAAACCACATTTTCGTGTATCCCCAGCTTAGCTGAGTCAACCATACTAGAATTTGTCAATACTCTTCTGTCTTAATTTTTTTTCTAGAGCTTTCAAAATGCCCTAGTGAAAAATGAACAACACTATACAAAGTCTTTCAGAAATCTGTTCTCTGTCAAAATGACTAAAATCAAGACGAAGAGATAAGAAGAGGCTTTACAAGAGAGAAGCTGGTTTCTTGTATGACAAATTCTATAGACCACAAACATATTATATAATTGATGTCTCTTTGTCGTGTTGGACATTGCATATATTATATGCTACAGTAGGCTGATATGCAAAGTCAGAAGAGTGATGAAACAAATTAAAACCACATTTTCGTGTATCCCCAGCTTAGCTGAGTCAAGCCGTACTAGAATTGTCAATATATTCTGCCTCAATTATATTCTAGAGAGTTTTTCAGAAATGCCCCGAGAAATGGTGATCCATTTGAAATGACACTATAGGCTAGAAGTCTTTCAGCAATCTGTTCTTTGTTAAATGTCTAAAATCGGAACGAGAGATAGAAGGGGAGTTAAGAGAGCTGGTTTTTGTGGCGATTAAGTACTATGAACCCACAAAAATATTATATAATTAATGTCTCTTTGACATTGGACAATGCATATATTAGTGCTACAGTAGGCTGATATGCAAAGTCAGAAGAGTGATGAAACAAATTAAAACCACATTTTGGTGTGTCCCCAAGCTTAGCTTGAGTCAAACTACATTTAGAATTGTCAATATATTCTGTCTTAATTTTTTCTAGAGAGCTTTAAATGCACAAAATGCGAAACAAAACTATACAAAGTCTTTCAGAAATCTGTTCTCTGTCAAATGTCTAAAAAATCGAACGAGAGATAAGAAGGGCTTTAAGAGAGCTGGTTTCTTGTATGACAAGTTCTATAGAAAACAAAAATATTATATAATTGATAACCTGTTTGTCATTGGACAATGCATATATTAGTGCTACAGTAGGCTGATATGCAAAAGTCAGAAGAGTGATGAAACAAATTAAAACCATATTTTCGTGTATCCCGGCCTAAGCTGAGTCAAAACTGTACTAGAATTGTCAACATGTTCTACTCAATTTTGTTCTAGAGCATTGAAATGCCGAAAAATGGTGATCCATTTTGAAAACTTGACACTATGAGCCTACAAAGTCTTTCAGCAATCTGTTCTTTGTTAATGTCTAAAAAATCTAACAAGAGATAAGAAGGGGTTTAAGAAACTGAGTTTCTTGAAGGCGATGTTCTAGACTACAAAAATATTATATTACTGAGGTCTTCAAAGATTTTGCTGACTTTGGAGCAGCATGTGATCTTTTATGTATTACAGTAGGCTGATATTCAAAATCCCAGCCCATTGGATGAAAACAAATCCAGTTTTCTAATATTTTGTTTTACTGATTTACTGAGTCAAACCATAACATAGAATTATGCATTATAATTCTTGCTATATTTTTTTCAAGAAGATAAGGAAATGCCAAAAGCTACATATGCAGTGAAACTGCTATTTAATAACACAAAGTTTAATAGGAATCTGTTCTCTTGTCAAATGTCAAGCAAAAATGGATAACGAGATAAGCGAAGCGTGAGCCGGCGGCAGCATTCAGTATGACAAGTCTTCTATCGTCACAGCAAATTAATAATTGATAACCTTGTTTGGTCATTGGACAATGCATATTAGTGCCCAGCAGTAGGCCAGATATGCAAAAAGCAGAAGAGTGATGAAACAAATTAAAAACTACATTTTGAGTTTGTCCTCAGCTAAACTGAGTCAAAAGGTGTTTAGAATTTGTGCATAAAGCTTATCATGCATATTCTGCCTCAATTTTATTGGGTGACCAGAAAATGTGGCACCATAAAGAATTGTCAAAATGGTGATCCAATGCAAAAAACACTGAAAATGGTGGCCATTACAAAGTCTTTACAAAGTCTTTCAGCAATCTTCTTTGTCAAATGTCTAAAAAATCGAACGAGAGAGAGATAAGAAGGGCTTTAAGAGAGCTGGTTTCTTGTATGACAAGTTCTATAGACCACAAAAATATTATATAATTAATGTCCTCTTTGACATTGGACAAATGCATATATTAGTGCTACAGTGGGCTGCTATGCAAAAGTCAGAAGAGTGATGAAACAAATTAAAACCACATTTTCGTGTATCCCCAGCTTAGCTGAGTCAAACCGTACTAGAATTGTCAATATATTCTGTCTCAATTTTTTCTAGAGCATTGAAATGCCCTGAAAAATGGTGATCCATTTGAAACAACACTATAGGCCTACAAAGTCTTTCAGCAATCTGTTCTTTGTCAAATGTCTAAAAAATCGAACGAGAGATAAGAAGGGGTTTAAGAGAGCTGGTTTCTTTATCGTGGCAGAGTTCATATACCTTAAAAATATTCCATATGGAGAGGAGGAGTTTGTATACTGCATCAATGGATAGACTTATTAGATAAAGGGATATTTATAGTTGAAGAGTGATGAAACAAATTAACGACCTGATTTCTTTGGTGTATCCTCAGCTTAGCTGAGCCAAACTGCATTTGTCGGGGTATGACCTTCTGTTCATTTATTCTCTTAGTGCTTTTCGTAAATGGGAGCAAAATGGGTGATCAAGTGAAATTTCACTATAGGCTACCTCTTTTTGAAATCTTGGGCTATGGTGAAGAACAAGGAGAATGCTTCCATCAAGGCTTTTTTACGACCATGGAACATAGATATCAAGTTCTATGGAACTCAAACATTATTATATAATTAATGCTGGTGTTTACATTGACAACTGTGACCATAACTATGCGGAGCATCCAAAGAAGATTCCTTTCTCAAAACTTAAATTTAAACCATATTTTCGTGTGTATCCCCAGCTTAGTTTGAAGCTGAAACCATTTTTGAGTGAATAAAAATATTCTGTGTTATCGGTTCTTCAGAATTTTCACAACACCACTTATGTTTGGCTTTAACACCTTTAATTAAGCATTCCTCATTTGCGAAAAAATTTGTTTTATGTCAAAATGCTTCATATATGGAATCAGACCTCTCAATTAGGTAAAATCAAAAATGGTTTCTCTTGTATGACAAGAAAATTTTTTAAAAAATATTATATACTGATAACCTCTTTGTCATTGGACAATGCATATATTAAAGTGCTCCAGTGGGCTGCTATGCAAAAGTCAGAAGAGTGATGTAAACAAATTAAAACCACATTTTCGATGTATCCCCAGCTTAGCTGAGTCAAACCGCATAAATTGTCAATATATTCTGTCTTAATTTTTTTCTATATATCTCGAATGCCCAGAAAATGGTCCATTTCTGAAACGACACTATACAAAGTCTTTCAGAAATCTGTTCTCTGTCAAACGTCTATAAATCGAACGAGAGATAGAAAAGGGGCTTTAAAGAGAGCAGTTTCTTGTATGACAGAAATTCTATAGACCACAAACATATTATATAATTAATGTCCTCTTTGTCATTGGACATTGCATATATTAGTGCTACAGTGGGCTTGATATGCAAAAGTGAGAAGAGTGATGAAACAAATTAAAAAACCACATTTTACGTGTATCCCCAGCTTAAGCTGAGTCAAATCGTACTAGAATTGTCAATATATTCTCCCTCAATTTTTTTCTAGAGCTTCTGAAATGAAATAATCCATTTGAAATGACACTATAGGCCTACAAAGTCTTTCAGAATCTGTTCTTTGTCAAATGTCTAAAAAAATCAACGAGAGATAAGAAGGGCTTTTAGAGAGCTGGTTTCTTTATATGACAAGTTCTATAGACCACAAAATATTATATAATTAATGTCCTCTTTGACATTGGACAATGCATATATTAGTGCTACAGTAGGCTGCTATGCAAAAGTCAGAAGAGAGTGATGAAACAAATTAAAACCATATTTTCGTGTATCCCCAGCTTAGCTGAGTCAAACCGTAAAAGAATTGTCAATATATTCTGCCTCAATTTTATTCTAGAGCATTGAAATGCCCGAAAAATGGTGATCAAACAACACTATAGGCCTACAAAGTCTTTCAGCAATCTGTTCTTCTTTCAAATGTCTAAAAAATCGAACGAGAGATAAGAAGGGGTTTTAAAAAGCTAGTTTCTTGTATGACAAGTTCTATAGACCACAAAAAATATTATATAATTAATGTCCTCTTTGTCATTGGACAATGCATATATTAGTGCTACAGTGGGCTGCTATGCAAAAAGTCAGAAGAGTGATGAAACAAATTAAAACCACATTTTCGTGTATCCCCAGCTTAGCTGAGTCAAGCCATACTAGAATTGTCAATATGTTCTGTCTCAATTTTTTCTAGAGCTTTGAAAATGAAAAAAATGAAACAACACTATATACAAAGTCTTTCAGAAATCTGATCTCTGTCAACTTGTCTAAAAAAATCAACACGAGAGATAAGAAGGGATTTAAAGAGAGCTGGTTTCTTCTTGAATGACAAGTTCTATAGACTACAAAAATATTATATAATTAATGTCCTCTTTGACATTCGGACAATGCATATATTAAGTGCTACAGTGGGCTGCTATGCAAAAAGTCAGAAGAGTGATGAAACAAATTAAAACCACATTTTCATAGTATCCCCAACAGTGAGTCAAACCATACTAAAATTGTAAATATATTCTGGCTCCAATTTTATTCTAGAGCATTCAGAAATGCGAGAAATGGTGTTCCATTTGAAACAACACTATAGGCCTACAAGTCTTTCAGCAATCTGTTCTTTGTTAAATGTCTAAAAAATCAGGCATGAGAGATAAGAAAAGGGTTTAATATAGCTGGTTTCTTGTATGACAAGTTCTATAGACCACAAAAATATTATATAATTAATGTCCTCTTTGACATTGGACAATGCATATATTAGTGCTACAGTATGCTGCTATGCAAAGTCAGAAGAGTGATGAAACAAATTAAAACCACATTTTATTATCCCAGCTTAAGCTAGGTCAAATCGTACTAAATTGTCAATATATTCTGTCTCAATTTTTTCTAGTGCTTTCGAAAAATGGTGAATGAAACAACACTATAGAACCTACAAAGTCTTTCAAATCTGTTCTCTGTCAAATGTCTAAATTTGAGAACGTGAGATAAGAAGGGCTTTAAGAGAGCTGGTTTCTTGAATGACCAAGTTATATAGACCACAAAAATATTATATAATTGATAACCTGTTTGACATTGGACATTGCATATATTAGTGCTACAGTAGGCTGATATGCAAAAAGTCAGAAGAGTGATGAAACAAATTAAAACCATATTTTCGTGTATCCCCAGCTTAGCTGAGTCAAAACCGTACTAAATTGTCAATATGTTCTGTCTCAATTTTTTCTAAACTTTCAAATGCCACGAAAATGAAACAACACTATACAAAGTCTTTCAGAAATCTGCTCTCTGTCAAATGTCTAAAAAATCGAACGAGAGATAAGAAGGGCTTTAAGGGAGCTGGTTTCTTGTATGACAAGTTCTATAGACCACAAACATATTATATAATTAATGTCCTCTTTGACATCGGACAATGCATATATTAGTGCTACAGTGGGCTGCTATGCAAAAGTCAGAAGAGTGATGAAACAAATTAAAACCACATTTTTCGTGTATCCCCAACAGCTGAGTCAAACCATACTAAATTGTAAAATATATTCTGGCTCAATTTTTTCTAGAGCATTGAAATGCCCCGAAAATGGTGTTCCATTTGAAAAACGACACTATAGGCCTACAAAGTCTTTCAGCAATCTGTTCTTTGTTAAATGTCTAAAAAAAATCGAACGAGAGAGATAAGAAAAGGGGTTTAATAGAGCTGGTTTCTTGTATGACAAGTTCTAGACCACAAAAATATTATATAATTAATGTCCTCTTTGACATTGGACAATGCATATATTAGTGCTACAGTAGGCTGCTATGCAAAAGTCAGAAGAGTGATGAAACAAATTAAAACCACATTTTCGTGTATCCCCAGCTTAGCTCTGAGTCAAATCGTACTAGAATTGTCAATATATTCTGTCTCAATTTTTCTAGAAGCTTGAAATGCCACGAAAATGAAACAACACTATAGAAAGTCTTTCAGAAATCTGTTCTCTGTCAAATGTCTAAAAAATTTAGCATTGAGATAAGAGAAGGGGCTTTAAGAGAGCTGGTTTCTTGTATGACAAGTTCTATAGACCACAAAATTATTATATAATTGATAACCTCTTTGACATTGGACATTGCATATATTAGTGCTACAGTAGGGCTGATATGCAAAAAGTCAGAAGAGTGATGAAACAAATTAAAACCACATTTCATTGTATCCCCAGCTTAGCTGAAGTCAAAACCGTACTAAATTGTCAATATATTCTGTCTCAATTTTTTTCTAAAGCATTTTGAAATGACACGAAAATGAAACAACACTATACAAAAGTCTTTCAGAAATCTGCTCTCTGTCAAATGTCTAAAAAATCGAGCAAGAGATAAGAAGGGCTTTAAGAGGCTGGTTTCTTGTATGACAAGTTCTATAGACCACAAAAATATTATATAATTAATGTCCTGTTTGACATTGGACAATGCATATATTAGTGCTACAGTGAGCTGCTATGCAAAAGTCAGAAGAGTGATGAAACAAATTAAAACCACATTTTCGTGTATCCCCAGCTTAGCTGAGTCAAACCGTACTAGAATTGTCAATATATTCTGCCTCAATTTTGTTCTAGAGCTTCAAAATGCCTAAAAATGGTGTTTCCATTTTGAAACGACACTATAGGCTTACAAAGTCTTTCAGCAATCTGTTCTTTGTTAAATGTCTAAAAAATCGAGCGAGAGACAAGAAGTTTAAGAGAGCTGGTTTCTTGTATGACAAGTTCTATAGACCACAAAAAATATTATATAATTAATAACCTCTTTGACATTGGACAATGCATATATTAGTGCTACAGTAGGCTGCTATGCAAAAGTCAAAGAGTGATGAAACAAATTAAAACCACATTTTCGTGTATCCCCCAGCTTAGCTGAGTCAAATCGTACTAAATTGTCAATATATTCTGTCTCAATTTTTTTCTAGAGCATTGAAAGAAAAATGGTGAAAATGAAACAACACTATAGAAAAGTCTTTCAGAAATCTGTTCTCTGTCAAATGTCTAAAAAATTTGAACGAGAGGTAAGAAGGCTTTAAGAGAGCTGGTTTCTTGTATGACAAGTTCTATAGACCACAAAAATAATATATAATGTCCTCTTTGACATTGGATAATGGTTTGTAGTGCTACAGTAGGCTGATATGCAAAAGTCAGAAGAGTGATGAAACAAATTAAAACCACATTTTCGTGTATCCCCAGCTTAGCTGAGTCAAACCGTACTAGAATTGTCAATATATTCTGCCTCAATTTTTATTCTAGAGCATTGAAATGCCGAAAAATGGTGATCAATTTGAAAACGACACTATAGGCCTACAAAAGTCTTTCAGCAATCTGTTCTTTGTCAAATGTCTAAAAAATCGAAAGAAAGATAAGAAGGGGGTTTAGAGAGCTAGTTTCTTGTATGACAAGTTCTATAGACCACAAAAATATTATATAATTAATGTCCTCTTTGTCATTGGACAATGCATATATTAGTGCTACAGTGGGCTGATATCCAAAAGTCAGAAGAGTGATGAAACAAATTAAAACCATTTTTCGTGTATCCCCAGCTTAGCTGAGTGAAACCGTACTAAATTGTCAATATGTTCTGTCTCAATTTTTTCTAGAGCTTTGAAAGAAATGCGGTGAAAATGAAACAACACTATACAAAGTCTTTCAGAAATCTCTTCTCTGTCAAATGTCTAAAAAATCGAGCAAGAGATAAGAAGGGATTTAAGACAGCTGGTTTCTTGTATGACAAGTTCTATAGACCACAAAAATATTATATAATTAATGTCCTCTTTGACATTGGACAATGCATATATTAGTGCTACAGGAGGCTGCTATGCAAAAGTCAGAAGAGTGATGAAACAAATTAAAACCACATTTCGTGTATCCCCTCAGCTGAGTCAAACCATACTAGAATTGTCAATATGTTCTGTCTCAATTTTTTTCTAGAGAGCTTCGACGAAAATGAAACAACACTATACAAAGTCTTTCAGAAATCTGTTCTCTGTCAAATGTCTAAAAAATCGAACGAGAGATAAGAAGGGTTTAAGAGAGCTGGTTTTCTTGTATGACAAGTTCTATAGACCACAAAAATATTATATAATTGATAACCTCTTTGTCATTGGACAATGCATGCATATATTAGTGCTACAGTAGGCTGCTATGCAAAAAGTCAGAAGAGTGATGAAACAAATTAAAACCACATTTTCTTGTATCCCCAGCCTAGCTGAGTCAAACCATACTAAATTGTAAATATATTCTGTCTCAATTTTTTCTAGAGCATTGAAATGCCCGAGAAATGGTGTTCCAACTTGACACTATAGGCCTACAAAGTCTTTCAGCAATCTGTTCTTTGTCAAATGTCTAAATCGAACAAGAGAGATAAGAAGGGCTTTAAGAGAGCTGGTTTCTTGTATGACAAGTTCTATAGACCACAAAAATATTATATAATTAATGTCCTCTTTGACATTGGACAATGCATATATTAGTGCTACAGTGGGCTGATATGCAAAAGTCAGAAGAGTG
Source organism: Metaphire vulgaris (assembly GCA_018105865.1). Classification (NCBI taxonomy): domain Eukaryota; kingdom Metazoa; phylum Annelida; class Clitellata; order Crassiclitellata; family Megascolecidae; genus Metaphire; species Metaphire vulgaris. The sequence continues at coordinate 920,773 of CM030845.1, forward strand.
ATGAAACAAATTAAAACCACATTTTTCGTGTATCCCCAGCTTAGCTGAGTCAAACCATGCTAGAATTGTCAATATATTCTGTCTCAATTTTTCTAGAGCTTTCGAAATGCCCACGAAAATGCAACAACACTATACAAAGTCTTTCAGAAATCTGTTCTCTGTCAAATGCCTAAAAATCGAACGAGAGATAAGAAAGGGTTTAAGAGCTGGTTTCTTGTATGACAAGTTCTATAGACCACAAACATATTATATAATTAACGTCCTCTTTGACATTGGACAATGCATATATTAGTGCTACAGTGGGCTGCTATGCAAAAAAGTCAGAAGAGTGATGAAACAAATTAAAACCACATTTTCGTGTATCCCCAGCTTAGCTGAGTCAAACCATACTAGAATTGTAAATATATTCTGCCTCAATTTTATTCTAGAGCATTCGAAATGCCCCGAAAAATGGTGTTCAATTTGAAACGACACTATAGGCCTACAAAGTCTTTCAGCAATCTGTTCTTTGTTAATGTCTAAAAAATCGAACGAGAGATAAGAAGGGATTTAAGACAGCTGGTTTCTTGTATGACAAGTTCTATAGACCACAAACATATTATATAATTAATGTCCTCTTTGACATTGGACAATGCATATATTAGTGCTACAGTGGGCTGCTATGCAAAAGTCAGAAGAGTGATGAAACAAATTAAAACCACATTTTCGTGTATCCCCAGCTTAGCTGAGTCAAACCGTACTAGAATTGTAAATATATTCTGCCTCAATTTTATTCTAGAGCATTCGAAATGCCCCGAGAAATGGTGTTCCATTTGAAACGACACTATAGGCCTACATAGTCTTTCAGCAATCTGTTCTTTGTTAAATGTCTAAAAAATCGAACGAGAGATAAGAAAGGGTTTAATATAGCTGGTTTCTTGTATGACAAGTTCTATAGACCACAAAAATATTATATAATTAATGTCCTCTTTGACATTGGACAATGCATATATTAGTGCTACAGTGGGCTGCTATGCAAAAGTCAGAAGAGTGATGAAACAAATTAAAACCACATTTTCGTGTATCCCCAGCTTAGCTGAGTCAAATCGTACTAGAATTGTCAATATATTCTGTCTCAATTTTTTTCTAGTGCTTTCGAAAATGAAACAACACTATAGAAAGTCTTTCAGAAATCTGTTCTCTGTCAAATGTCTAAAAATTTGAACGAGAGGTAAGAAGGGCTTTAAGAGAGCTGGTTTCTTGTATAGCAAGTTCTATAGACCACAAAAATAATATATAATTGATAACCGGTTTGTCATTGGACAATGCATATAATAGTGCTACAGTAGGCTGATATGCAAAAGTCAGAAGAGTGATGAAACAAATTAAAACCATATTTTCGTGTATCCCCAGCTTAGCTGAGTCAAACCGTACTAGAATTGTCAATATGTTCTGTCTCAATTTTTTTCTAGAGCTTTCGAAATGACACGAAAATGAAACAACACTATACAAAGTCTTTCAGAAATCTGCTCTCTGTCAAATGTCTAAAAAATCGAACGAGAGATAAGAAGGGCTTTAAGAGAGCTGGTTTCTTGTATGACAAGTTCTATAGACCACAAACATATTATATAATTAATGTCCTCTTTGACATCGGACAATGCATATATTAGTGCTACAGTGGGCTGCTATGCAAAAGTCAGAAGAGTGATGAAACAAATTAAAACCACATTTTCGTGTATCCCCAGCTTAGCTGAGTCAAACCATACTAGAATTGTAAATATATTCTGGCTCAATTTTATTCTAGAGCATTCGAAATGCCCCGAGAAATGGTGTTCCATTTGAAACGACACTATAGGCCTACATAGTCTTTCAGCAATCTGTTCTTTGTTAAATGTCTAAAAAATCGAACGAGAGATAAGAAGGGCTTTAAGGGAGCTGGTTTCTTGTATGACAAGTTCTATAGACCACAAACATATTATATAATTAATGTCCTCTTTGACATTGGACAATGCATATATTAGTGCTACAGTGGGCTGATATGCAAAAGTCAGAAGAGTGATGAAACAAATTAAAACCACATTTTCGTGTATCCCCAGCTTAGCTGAGTCAAACCGTACGAGAATTGTCAATATATTCTGTCTCAATTTTTTTCTAGAGCTTTCGAAATGCCACGAAAATGCAACAACACTATACAAAGTCTTTCAGAAATCTGTTCTCTGTCAAATGCCTAAAAATTTGAACGAGAGATAAGAAGGGTTTAAGAGAGCTGGTTTCTTGTATGACAAGTTCTATAGACCACAAACATATTATATAATTAACGTCCTCTTTGACATCGGACAATGCATATATTAGTGCTACAGTGGGCTGCTATGCAAAAGTCAGAAGAGTGATGAAACAAATTAAAACCACATTTTCGTGTATCCCCAGCTTAGCTGAGTCAAACCGTACTAGAATTGTCAATATGTTCTGTCTCAATTTTTGTCTAGAGCTTTCGAAATGACACGAAAATGAAACAACACTATACAAAGTCTATCAGAATTCTGTTCTCTGTCAAATGTCTAAAAAATCAAACGAGAGATAAGAAGGGCTTTAAGAGAGCTGGTTTCTTGTATGACAAGTTCTATAGACCACAAAAATATTATATAATTAATATCCTCTTTGACATCGGACAATGCATATATTAGTGCTACAGTGGGCTGCTATGCAAAAGTCAGAAGAGTGATGATACAAATTAAAACCACATTTTCGTGTATCCCCAGCTTAGCTGAGTCAAACCGTACTAGAATTGGCAATAAGTTCTGTCTCAATATTTTTCTAGAGCTTTCGAAATGCCATGAAAATGAAACAACACTATACAAAGTCTTTCAGAAATCTGCTCTCTGTCAAATGTCTAAAAAATCGAACGAGAGATAAGAAGGGCTTTAAGAGAGCTGGTTTCTTGTATGACAAGTTCTATAGACCACAAAAATATTATATAATTAATATCCTTTTTGACATCGGACAATGCATATATTAGTGCTACAGTGGGCTGCTATGCAAAAGTCAAAAAAGTGATGATACAAATTAAAACCACATTTTCGTGTATCCCCAGCTTAGCTGAGTCAAACCGTACTAGAATTGTCAATATATTCTGCCTCAATTTTATTCTAGAGCATTCGAAATGCCCCGAAAAATGGTGATCCATTTGAAACGACACTATAGGCCTATAAAGTCTTTCAGCAATCTGTTCTTTGTTAAATATCTAAACAATCGAACGAGAGATAAGAAAAGGTTTAAGAGAGCTAGTTTCTTGTATGACAAGTTCTATAGACCACAAAAATATTATATAATTAATGTCCTCTTTGACATTGGACATTGCATATATTAGTGCTACAGTGGGCTGCTATGCAAAAGTCAAAAAAGTGATGATACAAATTAAAACCACATTTTCGTGTATCCCCAGCTTAGCTGAGTCAAACCGTACTAAATTGTCAATATATTCTGCCTCAATTTTATTCTAGAGCAGTGAAATGCCCCGAAAAATGGTGATCCATTTGAAACGACACTATAGGCCTACAAAGTCTTTCAGCAATCTGTTCTTTGTTAATGTCTAAAAAATCGAACGAGAGATAAGAAGGGGTTTAAGAGAGCTGGTTTCTTGTATGACAAGTTCTATAGACCACAAAAATATTATATAATTAATGTCCTCTTTGACATTGGACATTGCATATATTAGTGCTACAGTGGGATGCTATGCAAAAGTCAGAAGAGTGATGAAACAAATTAAAACCACATTTACGTGTATCCCCAGCTTAGCTGAGTCAAACCCGTACTAAATTGTCAATAGGTTCTGTCTCAATATTTTCTAGAGCTTTGAAATGCCATGAAAAATGAAACAACACTATACAAAGTCTTTCAGAAATCTGCTCTCTGTCAAATGTCTAAAAAATCGAACGAGAGATAAGAAGGGCTTTAAGAGAGCTGGTTTCTTGTATGACGAGTTCTATAGACCACAAAAATACTATATAATTAATGTCCTCTTTGACATTGGACAACGCATATATTAGTGCTACAGTGGGCTGCTATGCAAAAGTCAGAAGAGTTATGAAACAAATTAAAACCACATTTTCGTGTATCCCCAGCTTAGCTGAGTCAAACCGTACTAGAATTGTCAATATATTCTGCCTCAATTTTATTCTAGAGCATTCGAAATGCCCGGAAAAATGGTGATCCATTTGAAACGACACTATAGGCCTACAAAGTCTTTCAGCAATCTGTTCTTTGTTAAATATCTAAAAAATCGAACGAGAGATAAGAAAAGGTTTAAGAGAGCTAGTTTCTTGTATGACAAGTTCTATAGACCACAAAAATATTATATAATTGATAACCTGTTTGTCATTGGACAATGCATATATTAGTGCTACAGTAGGCTGATATGCAAAAGTCAGAAGAGTGATGAAACAAATTAAAACCACATTTTCGTGTATCCCCAGCTCAGCTGAGTCAAACCGTACTAGAATTGTCAATATATTCTGCTTCAATTTTTTTCTAGAGCTTTGAAATGCCACGAAAATGAAACAACACTATACAAAGTCTTTCCAGAAATCTGTTCTCTGTCAAATGTCTAAAAATCGAACGAGAGATAAGAAGGGGTTTAAGAGATCTGGTTTCTTGTATGACAAGTTCTATAGACCACAAAAATATTATATAATTGATAACCTGTTTTTTTTACATTGGACAATGCATATATTAGACTATTAGTGCTACAGTAGGCTGATATGAAAAAGTCAGAAGAGTGATGAAACAAATTAAAGCCACAGTTTCGTGTATCCCCAGCCTAGCTGAGTCAAACCATACTAGAATTGTCAATATATTCTGCCTCAATTTTATTCTAGAGCATTCGAAATGCCCCGAAAAATGGTGATCCATTTGAAACGACACTATAGGCCTACAAAGTCTTTCAGCAATCTGTTCTTTGTCAAATGTCTAAAAAATCGAACGAGAGATAAGAAGGGGTTTAAGAGAGCTGGTTTTCTTGTATGACAAGTTCTATAGACCACAAAAATATTAGGCCTATATCTCGTGTCAGTTTGAGTAGGGAAAAACGACTATTTTCTACACTTAATAAAGTTCTTAAAACCAAAAAGGCCATCACAATTTTTTTATCAGTTATTATTTGATATGTGATCTATGCAAAATCACAAAAAAATTAGAAAAATATTTAACACTTTTTGCACACTGTGGTCCCGAAGTGGAGACTGTTGTCGAACTGCACCATATTTGGAAGTCAGTATACAATGCATTTAAAGGAATAGACAGTTACAAATTTGTATGTGAAATAACTGTAATATGTAGAATAAACATTGTTTATATCAAAACAAAATACAAAATACTTTTGGAGTTATAAAGCTTCAAAGTGGCAGATTTTTCTAAATTTTGATCTGAAAAGCCATCTTTGACACTTTCTAACTAAAAAATTTGATGCACTATGTGTGACATTATTATATGCTGAGAGTCAGCATGAAAAACTGTACAAACACAACAAATTGCAGCCTCCTAGCCCTCATAGTTCAAATATTATTAGCATGTAAACATCACGTTGCAGTCAGATTCGCGATATGACGTTCTGCGGGCCTATTACAAAAGGGCACATAACTTTCAAACTACAGTGAATATTTCAGTAAAAATTGGTATTTTCCCATCAAATAGATATATAAACATATGGTGAAAATTTCATGCAATTCTGAGATGGTAAGGTGGGGACGAATTCCCGTTTTGGTTGAGTTGACATGGAATGACCCTATAAGTAAACCACTGCAACAATTCACTGATCTTGCATGCAGTGGCGGCTCCACCGGAGGGGGGGGGTAGGGGCCCTCATGATTAGAAGTTGCTACCCCAACGCCCCCGCCCCCACTTGCCAAATCCTAGAGCCGCCACTGCTTGCATGTAGCACAACACTGCCTTAAACTCTACCAATCAATTCACTGAAGCCATCTCACTAAACCATAAAATTACAGAAAGCTCAATAATAAATAATGCACCATGATTTTTAATGTTACCATTTAATTATCAAAAGCCAGGAAATAAAGAAATATGTTTACTACATGCAATTGTAATGCAATTTTTGAAGATCTTAGAATCAACAAAGATGTCTGATGTTTCAACACTGCAAATTAAAACTAAACATAACTTTTTACTGATTGCAACTTAGACATATAGTCTGATACAAGGCCCATTGGCTTATAAGTCCATACTATTATATCCATGCACCATACCATTCTATTATAACCATACATGTTTTATGCATAGGGATATTTTTCCATACAATCACTTAACAATAAATCTATATATCTCTGGAATTAATTATCCCAATCAGCTTTGCATCCTTCACATGATTTCTATCAAGAACAACACAAAGCCAATCGTATCACTAATCTTATAACTACAATATTTCAACAGCAAAGATGGAGAAAGTCTTTCAGCAAAGCAGTGAATACCAAAGAAATGACTTTCAAACCAACTCAACCCAACCCAACACACACACACACACACACTATGGTCACTCCCAAAAGCAGCCCCTTCCCCAGTGTTCCAGAACTTTCTCTGGATTTACACAATCACGGCCATATCTCCTCACCCCCCATCTCTTGAAGATTCTTTTGAAAGAAACAGTGGCTCAACCTAATGGCTTCACAGGGTTACAGAAAGCATTGCAAGCAGATCCATTGATCCAGGAAACGTCCAGACACAATCTTACCACCACAGGATGTCCAGAAAACCGACCTGTCTGGAAAAACCTACACCTGAGTAAAGAACCACAAGGCAAGAGTACCGGTATCTCAAGCACTCCACATCCACAATGATTTTACAACTACTCTTAAGTCCATACAACATGCATACTACTACTCTGTAATCTCAATGCTACGGTTTTTCCTCTACCATATCAAGCACTGGTCAAAAAAAAGCAGTAGCCTACAGAGACACTTCTAAAAAACAAGGACACTAATAAGTCAGAGATCTCAATTAGAGATATATCAAGCATAAACTAGTGACAATAACACTACTACTACTACTACTACTACTACTACTACTACTACTACTACTACTACTACTACTACTACTACTACTACTACTACTACTACCCCTGCAAAAATGTAAAAGAACTGCCTAACTCAAACACATACCAGAGTGTTGGCCCATTATAAAACAACACTTTTGAACTTTTGAACACAGTTGGATGAGCCCTTATAGTGTCAAAAAATGTATTTCATATTCATCTGAACAGTTTCTGATAAAAGGATATGGCCAATGGTGTTCAATGGACAGCTGTACAAAGTAAAATCTCAAATCTTGGCTATTCAGGAGGGCTAGTTATTTAGTTATGTAATGTGTTCACGCAGTCTGTCGACTAGTCACCACACTAATCTTGACTTTATTACTTACCTACTTACCAACACAGCTTCTTATATTTATATTATGAATGCTTCAATATTTGCTGACACTTCATTATTAGAATTCCTCGAAACTTATAACAATTATAGGTACAATAAAATGCGTTGAACTGCATTGATCCATTTCACCAACCAATCACCAATCAATAAACTTCTATAGCACCACTATCATAATGCCTAGGGCATCGTCCGATTGTGCACCAAAAATCAAATCCAAATTAGAGCCAGGGTCAAGCTGGAAAGGTCAACTTAGAGAAGAAAAAGGCAGACAAAACACTGTCTCTAGGTCTCAAACATCACAAGGAATATTGATGAATGTTGAAGATAAGAGATAATAGCAACCAGACACAGCAACATACACTAATGCTTTGGTATTGTCAGCAAAAATTGATTTAGAGAACATGTCTCAACACAAGGCCATGCATCAGTATAGGCAAACTGAACACAACTATCGGGACCTGTGTTGCCCTCCCCTACCCCCTGCAGAATAAATATTCGGGCCTCCAAGAACACAGAGGACATGGGGGAGGGTAGCTACAACAAAATTATCCTCTGGATAGGCCTCTGTAACCGCTGCCTACCCACCGTATTTGCAAGCTTTGCAAACTGTTAGCCTATTGAATTCTTTTTATATTGGCTAACACAGTGGTTCTCACACAGGGCAGTCCCTACTGAACCACTTTAAACCTTGTTATATTATTATATTATATTATGTTATATATTAAAAATCATGGATTAGTGTAGGATAAAATTCTATGAAAGACTGAAGTCAACAATCTTAGTCTAAAGATCAGCATGTCCAAAAGGAATGCCAAGGATCTGAATTGGTCACACTAAATATAGTTTTCAACTGATGGTCTTAAACTCCTAATAATGACATCCCCAAATGTTACAGTTACTATGAATTGCAGTTATTAAGCCCTTCCTTAAATGCCTATCAAAATTGTGCCAAAAACGATAATAATAATAATAATGACCCATTCATTATTATAATTCACCACGGGCATCAAATATCAATGGTTAATTTACAATGTTACACAATTCCTGCTGACAAATTACCAAAATTGGACAATGGCATAGACTTACACTTTGGGATACATCTCAAATCCACATTCTAACATCTCAAATCCACATTCTAACATGGCGCAAGGGGCCAAAATCAAGTTACAACTTTTGTTGAAAAAGTTGGTTTTGTAATGTCGCTTTCAGAGGGTGACAGACAGTACTGAGCTGGTATAGAGGCCCTATTTGCACAGCCGTTCTCAGTGCTATCTTAAAAGCTAGAAGCATTCAACGTTGCCATATATAAATAGGGTCTAGAAGATATAAAAGTCTCATAAATTCAACAGAGACTTAGATTTCCAAAGGCAAAGAATCAGGTCTCTAAGGAGGATATTCAAATACTGTCAGCTTAAATACTCTATTAAATTAAATGAACAAATTTCAATTCTGTGTTGGCATTTCTACAAATGTCTGTTAAGGCTTCTTTTCTTCAATAGTCTGATTTTCTTATCATGTAAACTGGCTTCATCGGCTTCAAGCTCACTATCTCGGTAAACAGCATTCTTAGCATGTCTGTCTCTCTGTCTGTCTGTATGCCCCGGTCTTTGTCCATCTTTTCACCACCCATGTCCATGTAATGATATCTGATATCTGGGCCATTTATACAGACATTGGCCCAGGCCGCTTGTGGACCCAGTGACTTACTGTAACTGAAAGCAATATATTATTTCTAGAGCCAGGTCAAAAGATGGGTTTTTAATGAATTACACAAGTGGGCACATGGGAGGCTGAGGCAACGAGTTCCAGAGTTTGTAGCCGGCCGGCCGGCCACAAATCCATTGCAAAGTTTAAAAAAGAAATCAAAGCATAAAGTTAACCATCATCTGCCCACCACCCCAGAGGAGACAAAGCTCACATGATAGGAGAGAGAAAGAGAGAGAGAGAGAGAGAGACAGACAGACAGACAGACAGAGACAGAGAGGAGTACAACTTTTGTAACAGAAACTACAGTAATTCCTGTTGGGCAATATTTGCACTGAACATAAAACGTAAAATGCTTACAGCTCAAGATAATTTGTACAGTACAGTACTAAAACGAAGATCACTTGGAAGACAACAGATACACTATAACAAACTTGCGCCAAAGTTCTTGCCTGTGTGCTAAGTGGAAAGCTTTGCATTATATGTATCCACCGGGTCTCCGTTATTCAGACTTTTTTATATAGGCAGGACAGAGAACAGCTGGTAAATCGACAAACTGCATAATGGACGAGATGCGAATAGATCAGAACAATTCCTGAACTGTTTAAGCTATCAGAGGCTCTTTTGTACTGTGGTAAAATATGTACACAAATTCAAATCATGTCTTAGATGTTAATGCAAATAACTACCTACCTACCTACCTAGACAGTCACACACACACACACACACACAATGCTATCTGATCAGGCACCAGTGGTTTATATATGCAGGCTTTCTCCTCTTTCAATTAGGAATTTTAATCTGCCTAAATCAAATCCAAACCTATAAGCAATAGGCAAGCTATAGGCAAATGGTAAATATCCAATTTATCCATCATAAGTCATAATGATTTCCAGGTGGAACTGGCAAAACTGTTAGCCTGTATCTCCTTAGTGTAATTCTTTCAGGTACTGTAATTGCCAACGTTAAACCCAATAGCCTTTACATTTTCACATTGGATACGTAACAGTGCATCGAATTAGCAACTGAGTGCATCCATTATAGGGGTCGCAGATCATATTACCTGCATAATTTGCTACTGCAATCAACATGTCAAAAGATCCTATGACAATTTATCAAATGACTTTCAAAAGAATGGCTTACATCTGCAGTAAAATAATACAATAAAGATGGCTCTATTCTCTACTTTAATAGAAATTCAGTTACCTTTACAATCACCAATCTGAAATTACAATAACTGAGGGCACAATGGACTAATCTGACTTATGCATATACCCCATCAATCACGTGATCACTAAATATAATCTAAGACTATTCTAAGCTATACAATTTTCCTGACAATGGAAGTATTCTCATAATATCAAACAAATTTCTAATAAAACTGACATTGTCAGACTGGGAAAGTCAGATTCTGTCCTTCTCCAACCAGGGGCCTCCATTCCACCCATCTCCACTCTACCCACCCCTCACTCCATCAGAGATTAAAGTGTCAATATATCTCTATAAATGGAACAGCTCAAAATTATTGTTACAATTATTGCAAAAAAATTCTATTTCACTCATATTTTTCAATCACATCCTCTTTACCCTCAGGGAATAGCGCTGCACTTGTAGAAAAACATAACTCACCCTCACTCCTACCATACACAAAAGTTCACTGGGTGTATAAGAATTGGTATTCTCTTTATGTATATTGCACTTTTATACCTATTTTAAAAAAGGGAAGTCCATACTGCAGATGAAGGGGGTGTCGGGATGACAAAAGACCCCTGTCAACTGACACTGGTTTGGTCCTGAGCCACTGGGGCCTGTTAAACTTCAACTCCTACCCCTAAGCAAAAATCAAATTAGACATTGTGATATCAATAATATATTAAAACAGAAACTATTACTCTACGAATCATCAACCGTTTACTCAATCAATTCAATCAATAAATGTGTTAAATAAAAAGACAAACAATGAAAAATAAGCACAGGCAATAACCTCAGGCGCCCTTCGAAGCAGAAATCGATGATGTCGCGACGGACTCGCAGAGCGTTTCACCAGCTTTCGTTGTTCGAACAAATAATAGTTTTCCAGTGAACCAATCTATAAAGAAAACATTCAGATTAATTTACTACACAATTAAAATATTAAGCATTATAAAAATTTATATTGTTTGCAGCTGTCAATCATTCACAAACAGCACTGATCTGGATACTGTGACTATCATCAGTGGTGTAGCCAGGATTTCCGGAAGGGGGAGTTTTGGTTTTGACTTTTGACCGTACCCAACTTTCGAAAAATCTTGACAAGCAAAAAATAAATAAATAAATATAAATAAAAGGTCATCCAATGTATTTATCCTATGCCTTTCCTTCAAAAATTTTTCCTTTCAGATGCTGACAAGCAAAAAAGGTCATAACGCCTATGGTGCTTAAAAATTTTGGTCAGCAGCCCCAAAGGGGGTTTTGACCCTCAAAACCATGTCCGAAAATTAAAAATGCATGGAAACACATTTAAAAATGATTTCGGCGGTGCCCTAGGCAGATGTTACACTGACACTCATAGACTCCGTAATCTAAGGAATCCGGAAGTCCATTAGAAACCAGGACGTTGTGAAATGCCATCTGCAAGAGAGTTATTAATACAAAGGACCCTGAAATATAAGCTCAACTTAAGCAAGTGTTCAAAAGCTTTCAAAACATCAAAGGTGGCCTTGTTCTGTCAAGGTTGATATCAATAAAGAGACATTGTGTTGTACTTATTGTACTGTATTGCATTGTTTGCCATACCAGGACCGCAATGCCATGTGCAGTAAGGTTACACTCTTGCAATTGGGATGGAGGCTCATCAGACAAGTTCAAATTACCGGTAATGACCCAGATCTGAAAATTCACCAAAGTGCCTCCTTAGAAATAGAAATTCATCATGGACGGGTCAAATTTGCATCTTAAGCCAAGAATCGTTAATATTAACCAGGAGGGTTGCTAACAGCAGCAGCTACTTTTTAAAGTGCTACATAAATTCACCAGAGTTTACTTACTTACTAATATGTATCAATAAATTATATCATGTATAATAAATGCATCTTGTTTATCTTACAGTGTTTGTGACCCATAAAAAAACAATTCCTCAAATACCACGGATATTACATTACATTACATTTTACCATTTATTATTTCCATTTCATGGGACTCCTCGAATATCTACATATTGAGTCCATAAAAAGAGCAGTTGCATCATAATATCCTTCCAGTTCATCAAACTGTTTAAAATGGTCAAGAAATCATGGTCACTGAAGCCATCATCATCATCATCGTGCCTGACAGAAAGTTATCACTAATGTCAAACGTGCTTTCACTGACAAGCCCATGAAACCGGTCAAACTGGAAGAGAAAGCCAGCCAAACTGTCGAAGAGAAAGCCAGTCAAACAGTGGAAGAGAAAGCCAGCCAAACTGTCTACAGTCAAAAAGAAATTAATTGTATTTTCAAGAGATGTTAGAAATGTATGTCAATCAGCAGAAGGGGTTGATAGAATAATGTGCTCTGACCAGAGAGACCTAAACATTGCGATATTAGGAGTACATGACTGTATGTAATAAGCTGCATTTCATACTGGGCTTCAGGGCATAATCACTCTGGTCACACATACTGGTACTCGTAAACGTCTATTAGGCCTTTATGCTCGACCCCACCCCCATTTTTGAGAGGCTACCACAGGGATGGTAAAAATAGGGGTAGGGGGCTCCACTTTTTCATCTAGGTTTATGCCAAAGACTCTGGAGACAATGCTCTGAAATAACTTTACCATCAGTATACATATAGACCCAATAAGTATGTTATAACAAAATTCTACTGTACTATTTTCTCTTTCCCAGTTTATTCCTCTGTCAAAATTGGGGCCCTGTATTAGTTACATTAATTAAATTTAAAAACAAATTTAGGGGTCCCTTACTTCACTGATTCTTGCAACCAGCAAAAGAATCTGGCTATGGAGCCTTAGAGAAACCGGGGTCAGATGGACCCAATGGCCGCCTTTGAAGAGGCTTTCCTTTTTGCCTTGCATTGAAGAAACTGGGGCGACTGTCTGTCAGACGATGTAACACTTCGCAGACGTACAAAAAGAAGAACCCTAGAAGGCGGATATTTTAACAAAGCCTCCTCTTCATCTCCTCCTCCTCAGACTGAACACAAGATGTAAACAAGATGTAAACAATCAGAAACCGCCTTAATTGCGTCTCCAGATAGCAAACACACACACACACACACACACAAACTAGGTCTCCCAGGGGCCGCTACATACTGTCCATATTTCTAGCAAACCATTTACCGGTAGATTTTAGGCTCCATCCATCCATCCATCCATCCATCCATCCATCCATCCATCCATCCATCCATCCATCCATCCATCCAGATACTCAGCAGAGGTAACTTTCTCAACAACCTCTCCCCCTCCCTCCAACCCATGATGTTATATTCCTGGTCAAGTGGTCTTTGGCGGAACAGTTTACCGGTAAATCCAAAGAAACTACCGGTACATTACATTACAGAGGAAGATTACAAATTTACAAATGCTGGCAAATTGCATTACAATACAAAACACAAAGTTTTAAAACGGCCTCTTTTTCAGCATTAAGTCTTTATTTGAATCAGGCCACATATATATAAATATATAAATAAATATAAATAAATAAATATATATACAGTATATATAATATTATAATATATGAAAGAGAGGCAGAAGTAGGGAAAGCAGCAGCTGTCTTTCCATACCTACATTAGTACATTATTACATAAGACCATCAGCAAGGAAACCCAGCTCAGCCAAATGCCCATAACCATATATTTACTGTTACAGATTTTACAAAAAATATTTTCAAATGACCACAGACCAGAGAAAATGAAGACCAGAAAAAAACAAGTAAGTAGCTTTCAAATTACCGGTAATCTTCTGGTTCTTAAATTAGGCGATAAACAAGCATATTCAATGATGGAGAACGCCCAGCTCAATTAGACAATTCATAATTACAAGGTCCCATGGCCTTGGCTCAGCAACAGAAAAGGTGGACAAAATACAGCAGAGAATTCATTAAACATGTAACATTTTAACAACAGAGAAATGCTAAAGTCCAAAATACATTCAGAGGATAAGAAAACATACCCCAGTACTAAAATGTGTGCATCTCTACTACAGTGTACACATTCAAGTGAGTTCTTCACTAACAGACCCTAACAACAGTAACAAATTTTATATTTCATCCAACACACTGGCGCGCACACACACACACACACACACTGGTTTAGAACCTCACTGGATAAAAAGAAAAATAATTAAAATGGCACTAAATCTAAGTTCTGTAAGTTCTCAACAATAATAAGTTAGTTCACTAAATTACCGACGAAGACAATCTCCAAAATATCTAAAGATGCTCACTCCCATAAATATTCCAATATCCAAATTTTCAAGTGGGTTCTTAAAGCAAAAGCCAATTGTGTCAATCGGTTTTGCTTGGGAAACGCCCCCTATAAGTGGCGTGACATACAGTTATGAGGCAATAAACTACTTAAGGTAGCCGAAAAAGCTTGCCCCATAAGGCAACTTGCATGCTTCGTCCATTTGTAAAAACAAGTGAATCAGTGAATCTCGGTGGTATTATCAGTGCCAGGGACCTACTTGTTAGTAAGGTCTAAGCAAAACAGAGGGGATATTTGGTAGATCTGAACTGGCAACTTCACAAAGAAAATACACATTCACCTCCGGAATGGAGGAATAAAGATTCAATTCTGGTGAATCACAATGAAGTCCCTTGTAGGACTGAAAACCAACCACCTGTCATCACCATGTCAGCCGCCGTCTGGTTAATTAGTTAATGTCGTGAAGCTACTGTGACAAATGCCCATTGAAACTGTTAATGTCACTGAAATGGGTGTGTAAATACTGTCAAGTTCTAACACGCAACAAAAGTGCAGTTGTTAAGTAAGCATGGGCCTGAATTTCTCTCACTGTACAGTTAACCAGAAATAGTCCATTGGTTGGAAAATTCATAACAGCTCCATAGCATCTATGCATACCCAAACACCTAACAATTTCAAACTTCAGTGCTACCCAATGCTTTACGATTTGACATGATTTTCGAACTCATAACCGTTCTCAAATAACGGTCTCAGGACAATCTGCAAATTCATTTCTGTTGAAACCAGGCCCCCTCTTGCCCCCCCCCCCCACCGCATCTCAGACCAGTTGACCCTCTCCGCGCTACAAAATTGCCGTAAGCCTCTAAGGAATCATAAAAATGACCACTCAGATGGAATTCAATCAAATCAGCAAGCAACATAATAAATCGAGAATATCCTAAAATTCCGAAATCTCATCAGGCCGCTTCCGGCTTCTGTGGAGACCACATTAATGGACCACCCCCCACCCCACCCCCGCCAGTAATTGGGAGGGGGGTCTTGGCTGAGGAGGGCATTGCACAGGGGAACTATGAATGTTGTGGACCAGCGTTATCAGTCTCTCGGGATAGGAGAACATTGGTGCATTACTCACTAGAAATACAACCCATGGCCAATAATGTGCAACATAATACAGGTCATAACTAACAGGCTAAACTAAGATCTGTGAATGCAGAATTCCTTAAAGTACAGATAAAGATCAAGCTTAAAAAAAACCTGGTGGTATTAATACATTTTCTGATTCAACCCTTTATTCAACATTCCATTCCTTCAACAACAACTACTCAGCTGATAGAATTTTAGGTACTCTCATTTCCTAATTGGATCCATTCCAACAAGCAATATACCCAGAGCTCATAGTACAATATCAAATATCAAACGACCTCTGTAACTCTAAGGACTGCCCCTCCTCCCCTCCGTCGGACTTGACCTGACCTTAATTCTGATTGGATTTGGTGCTGCATCGTCTGATGCCCTCGGCACTACGATAGTGGCACTATAGAAGTTCAATGATGGATTCATTGAAGTCTTATTAGAAAAACTTTAATGTCTAAAGGTAACTAAAGGCCTAAACACTACTGCATCCATTAACCTAACCACCCAATCCTCTGGGCCAGCCTTCTTAAGGCTGACATTTCACCAGCCTATTTTTACATCAACATTGTATAACTATTTGATAGAAGTGCACTGATTTTATACATGCAGTCATTACCGTAAATTGGCCCAAATACCTTCAAACTTCTCTGGGTCGTGGATACATTCCACTCCAGGACTAATTTTCCCACTGGTGCAATGATGCACATGCTCTCTCCCTCTTGGTCATCTTAAAATCCCTGCCCTCTTGGGAATATTAAATTTTAAAATGGTAGTTGTTTTGATATTAATGTTGAGCTCCAGAAGAGCCATTGTTTAACATGATGGATCAAAGTCATAATAGGTCTACCATAAATGGCTTCTGACAGAGAAAATTTCAGATTATGGCCATTCTAGTATCTCATCACCACATGGAGAGTGCCACAAGCCAAATATTGGGTGGGCCAACATGGCCTGCTTGAAATTGGACAATGCAAGGACTAGTGCTACAGTAGGCTATAGATATGCAAAAATTCAGAAGTGATTAAACGAATTAAAACCACATATTCTTGTGTCCCCATCTTTGCTGTGTCAAACCGTACTAGAATTGTCAATATATTCTGTCTCAATTTTTTTCTAGAGCTTTTGAAATGCCACGAAAAATAATGATTTGCCATTTGAAATGATTTTATTCTATACAAATGTCTAAAAATCAATCGAGAGATAAGATGGCGTTTTAAGAGAGCTGGTTTATTTTCACAAAAATATTATAAAATTGATACTCTGTTTGAAATTCTGCAAGAATTCTCTGTCAATAGATATGCAAAAATTTTATGAAGACTTGTGTCCCCATCACAAACCATAAAAATATTATAAAATTGATACCCTGTTTGAAAATTCAGGTTTTATAGACAAAATATTATAAAAGTGCTGTTTACAAGTAGGCTATAGATATGCAAAAATTCAGAAGAGTGATGAAACGAATTAAAACTATGGAGGGCGCCACAAGCCAAATATTGGGTGAGCCAACATGGGCAATATTTCAGAGTCAAGACAGCGCAGCGAGAAATTCTTGCCGTTACAATCAATCGATCATTGAAAAATCACCAACATGATTATATCAAACCGTATATATGGTAAATTATGTCAATATATCCAAATTTAAGATCAGTCAAAACATTGTAATTTGCCAGTTGAAATTACTAGAAAACATTTTTCACTAAAAACAATATCAGCAATAGAATCAACCATTGCACCATGAATATCAAACCGTCAGGCCATGCCCACTAAGCACAAATAAAAGATCTGATGAAAATGATGAAAATGATGATGACAGAATCAATGATTGACCCAAAGACCTTTTGATGACGACTGCACAATAAAAATTGTCAACAATAATAATAATAATGATAATAATAATAATAATAATAATAATAATAATAATAATAATAATAATAAATAACTTTTAGACATGATTAAATGAGATCAAAGAGATATATGATGACCTGTCCAAGGTTTCTAAATCCGTATTCAGCTGCCACTCGATCAGCCGCCTCCGTTCCACCCATGATCTCCACGGCCCACTTGTTCAAGTAGACGGCCGGACATCCACCCCGGATCAGGGCAATCCAGATGACGACAACGATCGGCCATTGGGGGCCCCGACCCCTCAAGGGCCCAATCACCCATCGACGACTGACTACGACTTTCATTCACCTCTCTCCGTTAGACGAAGAATGAATGGGCTAACCCAGGTCGACCCCGTTGGTCACCGGCGGCCCACGGGCGCCTCCGCCTTCTTCTGACCGATGCCGACGCGGGCAGCTGCTGCCGTCGGCGAAGACACCCGCATCGAGCGCCGCAGATCGTCGCAAATGAACCGCTGTTTCTGTGAAGCGATCACCTTAATTATTTCGATTAAGGTGAAAATTCACATTAAATACTTCTCATATAAACACACAGTGCGTCCGCCTCCGTTTATATACTAAGTGAGCATGCGTTGTTGTTGTTTTACGGGCGTCGACAGATGGCGCCAGTCACGCTGGTTCCACGCTCTTCTTAGGGGCCGTCCATAAAGTACGTCACGCTATTTACGGCCATTTTTGACCCTCTACCCCGAGTCACAAACTGTGACAAATCTCGGAACCTCTCACCCCTATAAGTACATCACAAATCGCCTTAAAGCGTCGTCCATAAATTACGACACGCAGGTTTTCAATATTATATATTTGAGTCTCTCATTCAATTTTAGGAGCAAAACAGATATTCAACTTCTGACAATGATAACGAATATCAGAGACTTAAAATTTTATGTGTCTCGGAGAAAAGAGATCTGTGAGCAGTCTTTTGAATAGATCCCTACCCCTTCCCACTTTTCGTTCAAGTTTACACCTATGAGTCAAGAGTGTTCGATATTTGCAGAAAGGAATGGTGGAAATGGCTAGGCTTATATCAAATGTTTCGACCACTATTCAGGGTTAGGCATTTCGAATGATAAATTTCCATGCAAATGTATAGACTACCGAGCCAGCAGAGGATAAACTGACATATAATTATCTGGTGCCTTTTGGGATTTACAAGTGAAGGTGGTGCGGAAGTACATTTTGGGGGGAAACAAGAGAAGCTTTTAAGTTTCACAGGAACCACAATTATAAATGTTTCCTTTCCCATTACAATTATGGAAATTTCTCCAAATCTGAAACTGGACAAACTATTGAAATCGCTCTTCAATGTCCGATCATCTTGAACATTTGAAAGTCACCCAGTGGGGAGTTTACAAGCTCTATCATAAAATTTCTAATTCAAAGAAGTTGAAGGTAGCTTTAAATGGGATCCAGGCAACGACTCTAAGGAAATTCCGTGACATGGACTCTCAACAAAATATGTACAAAATGGCAGACATGATAAGAAACAAACAGACAGGCATGCAGACAGACGGACAGACAGAAAAAGTGAGAAAATGAGCTGGAGGCAGACAGAGACAGACATAGCGAGAAAGAGAGACAGCTGCGAAGAGACAGAAAGAGAGAGCCAGTACTAAACGACAGGAAGAAAGTATTAACTACAAATCAATTTTTCAATGTTTGTACTATTTTAATTTTAGAATAATAACTTGAGTACCGGTAACTCAAACAACAATTCATCCATTCCAACACTGGCATTAGCATAATATGACGAATAGCTTAAAACTGTGATAACACTTCTTTTAAGAAGTCCAGAGAGCATTGTTCTGCAAACACTAAACATTGAAAACATTTGGATTGAACAAATTTAGCACCAACACCCATCTATTACTAGAATTATAACATACTGTACATAAAGAAAGATGAGTTATACAAGTCCAGACAATGAGAGTAATTGTAATAATTATGCTGCCCAAGGAAATGAAACAAAGATTTCTTTACATTACAAACAAATCAATTTCAAGAATATATTTATGGACGACATTACACAGTAACAGAAGCTTATAAAACAAGTAGGTCCATGGTAAAATTTTCAAAAGGAAATATAAAAAATAAATAAAATCAAATAATAACCAGAGAAACTGAAAAAATGTCGTTGCTAAAGCATACAATAGTTTGCAACATGCTGAACAGAAAATCATTGATAGTGACAAAACACACTGTACCTACAAGGGTTAGATACAAAAGCTAAGAAACCAGTTTTTCAGTAGTTTCCAAACAGAAGTACACATGAAAATACAACATAGGTATGTCTAACTCAAGTCTTCGTGAAACAAACAGCAGAATTAATTATTCTAATAATCCCATGTTTCTCATAAGAGAAACATTCCATCTTTTGGGATTATTAGACTTGAGTTAAGCTCATCAGTTGATGAAGTAAAGCATGCATATGACATATGACATATGATGTGTTTCAATACCAAAATATTGACAGAATGGCGTTAACAATAATTGTGCCCCAAGAGATAGATGAGCCGCTCCATGGCACTCGTTAGATGAAACGGAAGCTGCTCAGACAGATCCATGCCATCGATCATTCCTCTTTCTTTCAAATCTTTTTTCACCTTCGTCGTCACCTGCTTCAGCGCCCTATCTATCTCGTCCCCCTTTCGTAAAAACTCGTCGAGTGCCTGAACGTAATAAGATCCAAACTCGATGTTGCGAAATGCATCGGATCCAGGAAGAGTCGAGTAAGACATCAGAAAGTCAGGAAAACTAGGAACAAGAACTGCCCTATCAGTAAAGTCCGTTGATGAAGTTGACTCGATAGGAGGGGCTGCATCACATTCAACACATGGCTTCCCATGCAGTTCTTCAATTGCGCATCTGTCGGCAAAATCCGATGACAAGTGAGGTATGGAAATGGCCTGGGCAGAAGAAGTCTGGTCTTGAAAAACTTCTCTATATCCTGATACAAAAATGCAGTGTACACATATTTTCAATGATTTCACACCAGACAAATTCTGGCAATGTCATAAATATAAGAAATCACCAGATGTGCTGAATCATATACAATACCTAAACATTCACTAGATTTGTATAATACCATTTAATGCTCATATATTTTAACAACAACAACAATAATGATTATGATGATGATGATGATGATGATGATGATGATGATGATAATAATAATAATAATAATAATAATAATAATAATAATAATAATAATGCTGTAACTTATCAAACACGAACTATAGTACAGTAAATGATACGCCAGCATTGTAACCAATATAACTGCATTCTAATTTTTAACTGCTGTGCAATTTAATGCATTCACACACAATGGAGATTGGCTTAAAGTGAAATTGAATTTGTCCAACCTGACTGACAGGCCTGTATGAAGAACATTTTCGGTTTTCCTTTCAAGGAAGGGCATTGCTTGTCTGCAAAGTATTGCACAACATTCAGGATTTCCACTGGCCTTCCATCGCTGGTGTAGATCCTTCCAAGTTTGCCGTGAGAAAGTAAACAGCAGACAAAGGCATTGTAGTTGCTGTGGTCCATTCTGTTCATCGTAATCAAAAGGGTTTCAAGGGTTTCGTAGGTCACGTCCAGATGAACCTCAACGTCAAAGCGAAGATCCTCAAATAACTTTTTCAAGACCGCTGTAAAGAGAAAACATTCCCGGATTATCGAGACCGAGTGTCTATTTCTAGAATGCTGTTCAACCTGAGCAAAGCAAACTACTATCAAACACACAAACATGGATTCACTTTATGTTATATCAATTCAATAATACCCAAATATCGTAAATGTTACAAACAATTTTCTATGCCTAAGTCAGTCATTTTGCAAAACAATCAGAATCCAAGTATGGAGTGTCATGTACATTTTAAACACAGAGTTTTTGGATCTCTCTCTCTGAAGATTTTTTTAACCCCTGCACTGCCAGGTTTTCCTCATAACATCTTCTGTTAAGAGGAGGGGTGGTAACCACCCACATTTATCTCAACCTATTTTGTTGTATTACTCAATAACAGTAACTTACGAGTATCCTTGTCAGAACCATGTCGTTTGGCCAGGCTCTTGTCGGTAAAGTGAATAATGTTAATTATCAGACACTTTCCACGAGGCGTACTGTTCATAGGATAAAAGTCAAGTCCTTCATAGAGCTCAAATCGACCTAGCAATGGAAAAGAAGCAGACAACATTTTCAAAAGGAGCATATTCAAAGATACAGGCCATGCCAGGCAGCAAAGTGCTGCAGTTTCTAGCACTCAAACTAAATTCATTACCAGTTGTCAATTTAAAAATGCCATAAACTATAAAATAAATCCATTTCATTAACTAAAGCTAGTAATGGCCAAATGGATTAGATCCATACTCACCTCTTACAATTTCATACATTGAATTCTGCTGTCTTATTGGCAGCAGGAATGTTTGCTTCATTCTTCTTTGATGACTCATTAAATGCTTTACAAAATTCAAAACAACAGTCAAATAAATTAATGACAACATAACTGGTCACAGAGGGGAATCAGGGGCATGCCCTTATTGAATGCCTGGTATGAGAAATAGTCTGCCCCATGCTTAGAAGTTGCCACCCCAATGGCCCACCACTTGTCAAATCTTGGAGCCGCCACTGACTGATCATAATTCATATAAAGCAAAAAACTGCTCCTAAGAGATGAAAAAGCCATCCATGTAGAACCAAAATTCCATGTTAACAAAATGTCTGAAACCTAGCATCATTTCTATTTTCTAGTCCAGGGCTGTTATGCCACTTAAATAACTACTGGTTCCACTTTCAGAGGCAACTCATATACACACGTACACTAAAGCAGAGCAGGGCTCATTCTCGACAAAAAAGAATTATTACTTTTCTAGAAAATCTTCTTACATAGGCCTTCAAGTCATTATGCGACATGATATAATTGTTCTTGCCACATGAGCAATGCATTGGTTTTCGTGACATGGTGAAAATCAAACCATTGTGTTAGGGTAAATGCATAATGAAAGCAGATGACCATTTTTCTGTACAGAGTGGATAGGTTTACCTTTACATAGAGGCACTCATTAATTCTCTTTCCTCACATATTCAACTACAGTGTATAATTTGTTTTCTCCATTTAAACAATAATAAATAAATTACCAGTAACTAAATTACCAGTACATAAAATCTATAAAACTTACCTTCAAAGTCCAATTCCTTTTTTATAGTTGAAAGTAGAAACTGATGAAGATTAAGACGATTGGGCTTTTCTGAAACAGTCATCCTTATCATCATTATTATTGCTATTATTGCTATTATTGCTATTAATATTAATAATAATAATATTATTATTATTATTATTATTATTATTATTATTATTATTATTATTATTATTAGCAAGACAACTTCTATAGCGCCATGGAATAATGAAGGTCAAAGTCAAGGGCATCTTAATTCTGGCACATGTCAAACAAAATCTCAGAAGATTCTACTATTGTAATTTTGTTGACACTCACAATTTCTGATTAATGAACGTCCTGATTTCTAAAAACGTCACTGTTAACCCCTTAACCGTGTATTTAACTGTAACTCAATGTAAAATGGACGGATATATCCGGGGTCCCCAGTTAAGGGGTTAACCTGCAATGCCTTCAATTCCTGTGATATTTGAAAAGAAAACAGAAGAAATTACAAATTCATATTCCAAGAAGTGACACAAAGTGTAAGTGACACAAAATTAATTAATTCAGACAGAAGCTTACTTGTCCCAGGGTCTGACCAGTAGACCACTTTATACTGGTCCTTGCATTTCACATTGTCTGGATGATTGAGAATGGCTTTCAGTGAATAAAAGAAAACATCTCTTTCAGTGAACAGTGAATCTTTGTTCATGTTGCAAGACCCTGCCACAAATGTCTCGTATAACGTCACCAACGGCGTTGCGCATTCACCGGCAAAATAGTATTCACTGCTTCCCTAAAACAATGCAAACGCGCTATTTTATTACATATGCACACCGAACAAATATACACTTGGATCGTACAGTGGGTGGATAAAAATATGACTGAAATAAAATATTACTCTGTCCATTAACATTCAGTCATATTGTATTGCAGACAGGAAATGCACCACGTCAAAATCCGGAAGAGAAGGAATTTTTGGAATAGGATTTGATCGTGAAACTGAAGATATTCGATGGTTCCAGCCAGAATACCTAGCATCAATTGACATCTTCAATTTAGAAATATCATAAAAGCAAATACTTCACTGTAAGCAAACAACGAAGAGATACGCCAAAGACCTCGAACACTAACCTCCTTCACTTTGTACAGTGAATTCTTGTAGTCCCGCTTTCTGTTTCCCGCTCTATTTGCCGCCAGAAAGACAAACTTGTCGGTGAATTCCGTCTTCCCGGGATCGTCCATCGCAGGAGGGCAAATGCAACTCTCCGGTACGATGATCAGCATCTTCTTCAGTGTGTTCGCAAGCGGCCATTTCTGTCGATCGGCTTCCTCGATCACCCGCTTTTTGAAATCTTTCAACAGCATTCAAAAATCTAGGACTGTCATCTCCATGATCACATGAACAAAACTGACTTTAAGGTATGAAGTGACGATGTTAATACAATTCAAAATTCAATGCAAAAGAGCATACATGTAAGTTCCTTTTCTGGACAGGCGCTCATAAGAGTTCCCATAATAATTACTTTAAAGAGGGAAAGGAAGAATTGCCAGGCATTTCCAAAGCAGTATTGTGGAGTAGGGTACCAGTAATTGTATCTGATAAGATCGGGAACAGGTCCGTCACACAGGGCAATCCTGTACTGTGGAACTCACAACTGAACTATGTTACAAACTCTGGCTCTTGGACTTTTCCTCAGTAATAGATCTATTCACCAAGACTAAAGCGCTCTTGACTTTGGCCATTTTGCCACTTATTGTGCTATATAAATTGTCTAGCTAATAATAATAATAATAATAATAATAATAATCTATAATATTAAAATCCTTATCTGTATGTCTTGTCTGATTGGTTTTGGCCATTTTGCGCGATGCGTTGGTGGGCGATGTTCGAAGCGGCGTTGCTATTGGTAACAATAGAACCGGTTTGTCATTGCAGCGTCAGAGGGCTGGGCGTGCGACGACGTTGCTATTGGTAACAATTAATAATAATAATAATTTTACATAAAAATAATAATAATGATTTTAATAATTAATAATAAGGTAATCATTGAAATGTTAATTCAATGATTAATTGTGAGGTATTGGATTAGTATTACCTAGTCCATTTGTTTATGATTTAACATACCTAGTCCATTTGTTTATTTACGATATTAGCTTTACTACAAATGCTGTGTAATGTGTAATGCATGCATATAATACTTCCAAAATAACTAATACAGTACATAAAGAAATATATATTTAATGCAGATAAACATAAGATTAGCATGCCAATATAATTTATATAGAAATTGGAAAAATTACAATATATTAAAACACCGTTGTCCTCACCTGTTAAAATGATGTTCAGATATCCATAAAAGTATGAGGCAGCAGGGCCATATTTTGGGTTCATCACTGGTTCTGTGTTTAAAATACAACTTTGAAGCATAAGCAGCCTAGAAATCATGGACTCATTAACACCTCCTTTTTACTTATATTAAAACTCCATAAATAATGGAAATTGAAATATGTTATAGGAATTAGGGATACTGGATACACCAGCATACACATGGGAGGACACAAAAGGTCAAAAAGAGGGACAGAGGAAGACAAAGAAAGTAAGCACATTTTTGAGAGAGAGAGTGCACTTAGTGATGAATGCAAAACGCAGACATCAAGCACAAGAAAAAAAACCTGAAGCTATTTTAATAAAATCCAGGTGAAAATTGGAATGGTCTTACCTTTTAGGATTGCTGCTACGAGGCTCATGATTACTTTGTCGTCGTTCAGCTGCTCTTTTGTAAGAACAGCTTCTTTATATCCTTGATATTCAAGTGGAACTTTCTGCGATGATTTGTTCTTCACAATGATCAATGTGTCACTGCCAAACAGTTCAACTTTCTCAAGCACGTATGGTCTCTCCATGTTGTACCAAACATCTTCAAGATACGCTGATGTTATAAACAGCAAACACTTCTTACTTGTTTTGACTCCTTCTCTAATCGATGTCAACGTATCATCCTTGGTTCCTCGAAGATAGCAACTTACATTATTGCGTTCAAGTTGTCCTTTCAAAATTTTGACACTTGTCTCATCTTTCGCACTGAATCCAATATAGACATCTTCGCTAAAAGGCTCATTCTCAGTGGAGTTCATTTTTTCAATGTTCAACCATATCTATAGAAACAAATCATAACAACTTAACTTGTAATGTAAATTCAAAATCATTGGCATTCATTAAAGCTGAATACAAATCAGTTTTACCTCCTGCGTTTTTCCATAATCCTCAACCCCTTTCTGTCCTACCCCGTGGCACTATGAACAACCAGTTTTTGAACGAGTCATGATAATTGTATGTGACTGTTTTGCCAGGCAAGCAGACCTTATTAGTTGACACTGCATCTATCAATGCAAATGCACATTGCTGCTAACAAAACAACATTAAGACTATATGCACATAATGTAACTCCCACTCCACGCCTGCAACTTCCCAAGGAAAAGATGGTAGAAGATAAATCATAATACTGTTAAAGACCACAGGCTACTGATGATGATGATGATGATGATGATAAAGATGATCAAGAATGATGATTTATGATTAAAGAGAATCACTGGTTCTGGTTCTTGCAAATAAGCAATAACTCTTAAGCATTAATCTTGACTGCCAAGTTATTAGTTTCCATATAAATACCTTTCTGCGACTGCCTACCTGAATCTACATTCTACAATCTTGATAGCCACGGACTGCGAATTACGCACAATGGATATTTCCAGATTGAGAGCACGCTCGCAAATAAGCTGGCTCACTGTCCCAAACTTTCGGAGAGCGCTGTAAAAATTTCGTTTTAGCTACTTTACATTTTCACACAGGCTATCTTAGTTTCTTAAAATGCTTAAATCACATTATTATTATTATTATTATTATTATTATTATTATTATTATTATTATTATAGTGACAGTGTCGTAATAATTATAGTAACCAATTCTTCTTCTTGTGCCATGTATTGCTAAGTCGGTGACCATGGATTTCCATTCTTCTCTGTTTCTGGCTTTCCTTATCAGTTGTCTTTGGTTCTTGTTGCTTCTCTTAGGCTGTCTGTGTACTAAATTTTCCATCTTTTCCCCTTCTATTTTTCCTGTTATGGCTAGATTTTCCAATCCGTCCTTTCTTATTAGATAATATCATAATAATGTGATTTTAAGTGGTTAAGGAGACTAAGTAAGCCTGTGTGAAAACCACTGATGTCCGAAAAAAATTCCAGCTGTTGATTTCCTATGGTTTTCATCAATTTTCTTTTTTACACCAAAGGCCTTTAGTACTTCTTCATTGGATCAAGGTGAAATTCGTACGGATAACCATCAGGTAAATCAACAAGTTTTAAAAATTTCCTCTGTATCGTTTGCCATTTGTACGCACTTAAAACCTGCGATACTCGCTAATAATTATTCAGCAGGCAGAGGCTGAGTCATCTTCTGATGAATATTCATATTCTAGGCTTCTTATTGTCGTTAATCGTTATTCCGATATTGACCGAAAATTAGAAAATGCGTCCAATCTAAGGATCAAAGAAATAGGGGAAATGCGGCCAATTTAGTTATCTTACTATGTACTAAAACCATAGAATTTACAAAGAACGCATATTTATTCTATGATTTAGGAGAACTTTGAATACTGAATTATCGCTCTTTGAATTTTATCAATTATATTTAATATATTTGATTTTAAAAGAAATAGAATCAAATGGCTGGTCTGCAGTTACTTTCGGACGAAGGATTTCGAACGGACGGTCGAAGACCGAATGAGCTGCGGCGACTACGCTGCAAGATCGGAGTCTTTACACAGGCCGATGGGTCGGCATACTTCGAGATGGGCAACACCAAGGTTCTGGCTGCCGTCTATGGGCCGCACGAGGTTAGAACGGCGCTATAAAAATGTTAAAAAAATTGACATGGCTTTTGAAAGAGCATTCGTTGTTTAGAGTTATCGTACAAATGAAATCGGACGGATTTATTGGAATTGACAATTTGGGATTGCTATTCAAATCACGGAGCGACCATCGATGTCCAAAACATTACTAAATTAGTGCTATAGAAGTTTAGTTACGACGAAGATGAATGTAAATGCCAGTAATTATTTTGTAGGTTCATTTGTGACAAAGTTTCAGTAACATCTCTTGTTGAAAACAAACTTTATTTTGGTGCAATTAACTTCTGGATTGTTCTCTTTTTAAAACACTTAATTAAATGTGTTAATATGGACTCAAGTTGCATTGAAACAGTGACGTTTTACAGCATTTGGAAGTTCAGAAATTGTGGACAAAGCAGTGGAAAAGGTTCAAATTATAATAAGCCCATGTATTTTTTGTTGCAGAATTTGAGCGTGGTCAGGGAATATTAT
This sequence comes from Metaphire vulgaris, assembly GCA_018105865.1. Taxonomy (NCBI): domain Eukaryota; kingdom Metazoa; phylum Annelida; class Clitellata; order Crassiclitellata; family Megascolecidae; genus Metaphire; species Metaphire vulgaris. The sequence goes on from CM030845.1 coordinate 948,858, forward strand.
TTTTGGAACTACATTCACCTTAAGATTATTATCTAAGCTATGTGAATTAAAAATCATTATTCTCCTTACTGTATTAAAGATGATTTCCTTTTTAAGGTTCGTGGTAGCAGATCAAAGGCTATGCATGATCGAGTCTTGATCAATTGTCAGTACAGCATGGCAGTGTTTGGTGGAGTGGAAAGGAAGAAAAGACCTCGGGGATCGAAAATCAGTTGAAATGACCGAACATTTGCAACAGGCGTTCGAATCAACAATTTTCTTGAATCTGTATCCAAGGTCACAGATAGATGTATTTGTTGAGGTTTGTAATTTATTATTGTAATGTTAAGTATTTAAGTTTCTGAAGGTTAGAAATATAAATGACAATGAGGCACACTGTGCTTCAAAAGTAGACCCTTATATCCTTTGTTCTATGTTTCTGAACCAGCATTGGAGCAACTTGTAGGCCTGGAACACTTCAGCACAGTGACTGGATGATTGATTGATTAGCCTGGTTACAGACTGATGTACATACCTGTTTGGCTTTGCCTATCCCTCATGGATTGCCCTCCTCTACTGATCTGACTGACCTTTCCAGATTGATCTAGCTCTAATTTTGATTGAATTTGGCACACCATCGACTGCTGCCATATATCTTGATAGTGGCACCATAGAATTTGATTGATTAAGTGATTGATTAAGTGATTTATTGATTGATTGAAAGTTAATATGTTATGTTTGTTTCAGGTTCTGCAGTCCGACGGCAGCAACTACTGTGCCTGTGTTAATGCCGCCATGTTGGCTTTGGTCGACGCGGGCATCGCAGTGCGCGATATTGTTTGCGCCAGTTCTGCAGGACTCGTCGAATCACAGACGATAATCGACATGAACCACGTCGAGGAAACACAGGGAAGGACGCAGCTGATCGTGTCACTTCTGCCGAAGACCAAGAAGATCGCTGTCCTGTCGTTAAACGGCCGCCTGCACGACGATTACTGGGAAGAACTAATGGAATCGGCAACCAAAGGATGCATGGACATTTTCAGTTTCATGGAGAAAAACGTGCAGGAATATCTTGCTAGCCTTTCAACATCTCAGAGTTATGCTGATGACTAAGAGACTAACCAATTGAACTGTGTTGCTATCTCTTTTGTACTGCTGACTGCGGTGTTGAAATGCATTTTACTAGTAGTGTCTATTCAATGTATCTCTAAGTTAATGAGATTATTTACATTTCTTGAAATAGAAATTGTAATGTGCTTATATGTTGCAATGCTATGAGGGTCATGAAAAAAATTAATGTGATTTAAAGTGGTTCAGGAGGCTAAGTAAGCCTGTGTGAAAACCACTAAGGTGAAACCTCCATTGAGAGGATCACTGGAGTATTTAACTTATACCGTACTCTACTGTACAATGCTATGGTTGCATTATGATGAAAAATTTGAAATTGCTGAGAAAAAAAGCAGAACACTGTGTAACAAGTTCATAGAGATTCATAAAGTCATGGCTATAGATATTTAATTTTTAAATGGAATGAAGCAGATGAGAAGACAGTAATGGCTACTAGTGTAAACGATTTTAAAATAAACCACCAAAGTGCTATAGGCTACTCGATTGGTCTTGTAGAGCTATTAGTCTGTAGACAAAGTATTAATATAATATAACAAGGTTTAAAGTGGTTCGGTGTGTGAGAACCACTGGTAGCAGATATACTGTAACTGAATGAGGCATTTATGTATTATATATTGCTAAAATAGGAATGAATGCATAGGTGGCACGTAGTGGTTCTTACACAGGGCAGATGTACCTACTGAACCACTTTGAAATTTATTATTATTTTTGATGAAGTCCCTTTTTATTCATAATGAACCAGGAAATATTCTACATTGACACAATAATGACTAACCTGTCTTGAAATCTTTGCAATTTTGATGTACTGCTCATGTTTACCATCTGTAGTTCTATTATGTAACACGGGAATGGTAACACGGGAATACCTGTAGTTTCATTGAAAATGTTCAAAACATAAACATTTTTTATTTCCTTGTGGTTTTTACCAGTAGGAAATTTCCCATAGCGTGCTGGGGAAATTATGTTTCCAAATAGTTTTTTTCCATGGATACCTGCATGGTTTTTTCAGTAGCACTTAAAATCCTTTTT
>CM030845.1:955996-1010996 GCA_018105865.1 Metaphire vulgaris
CATTTAGATTATTGTGAATGTCTGCGTTTGCCTGTATATGCACACTTGGAATGGACTGAGAATAGAAGTTTAGATCTCCTTCGGAACATTTTAAAATTGATGAATTTTATTTCTGTTATCATTACAAATGCTTGGCACTGATTTTTTATCTATCATTTGCTTTGCTATTGAATTTAGATTGACACCTTTTATTGATGATGATGATGATGATGATGGTGGTGGTGGTGGTGGTGGTGATGATGATGATGAACATTAGCAGACATTTTTTTCTTGTTAAACACTATTGTTAGACATTTCTAGATTGCTTTTTTTGCTGAATACATTCTGCTGTGTTGCTGTTAGGCATTTACGAAGAAATCGAAGTATATCCGATGAATGGGAGACCGCGTGGAATGTGCTTGATAATTAACATCGTTAACTTCAACAAAGGTCATCAACATTTGACCCAAAGACGAGGAGCTGAGAGAGACACAGGTAAAAGCTGTCCAGGGTTCTATTTTACACCCACACCAGGGGATTGGCATCAGACAGGCTAAACCCCCTCCACCCCAAGCAAATCAAATATCGAGTGTAACATAAAAACAGTGACCTCAACAAGATTTAAGTAAGTAAGTAAGTAAGTAAACACGTAAGTAAGTAAACAAGTAAGTAAGTAACACGTAAGTAAACACGTAAGTAAGTAAGTAAGTAAACACAAAACTTCTATAGATTTGACTGAAGCTTGCCAACTGTTGAAAATATCTCCAGACACCTCTTTTTGTTTTTTTTCTTCAGAAATCTTGAGGAATTTGTTCGAAGATCTCCAATTCACGGTTCAGGTTCACGTCGACGTGAACTTCAGCACCCTCGAGGAGCTGCTCCTGACGATGCACCTAATGGACCACAGCAAGTACGACGCCTTCGTCTGCTGCATCCTCACCCACGGAAAGCTCGGTGTCGTGTACACGAGCGACGGAAAGCCGGTCGAGATCCTCAGTCTCGTCGATTACTTTTCCGACAGGCAGTGCCCCACCCTCAAGGGAAAGCCCAAAATGTTCTTCATACAGGCGTGCCAGAGAGGTCAGGACCAAACTTTCTATCGGAAAGTAGTTGTTTATGTCGTCTATATCACCGTGGCAACCGATCAGTCATTCATGAATTATTTGACGAATGGGCAAATTAGCATCTAGTAGCACTTTGTTACAATGTACTTAGCGGGTCTGTAAAATTTTGTACGTTATATCCTATACCATCCAATACGGCAGCCTATCGCGCGGGATCATACATTGTGGTATGTTATAACTGAATAAATGTTATAAGCGAGGCTGTTGTAATGAAGTTCTACTGTATTATTTTGGAACGTCTGGTCAGATTATTTTATTTCAAATTTTCAACCTTACATGTACAGTGAGTTTCATGTTCCAGTTTAAAAATTACCAGAGTTACCGCGTCTTTATTTCATGATTTTGAGTACAGTGATAGTTTTCTGAATGATTTTCATGGTTTTGTAGGTGATGCTGAACCCGCCAATGCTTTTCCCAGCCCCCCGCTTTCGTCCGACAGTTCCGCGCGTCCCGCGATCGACCCGGACAAAGTGCAGGAAGCGATGACATCGGAAGTGAGTTTGGAGGCCGATGCCATGGGCGCGCCGCACTTTTCCGTCGTCGACGACTCGCTTCCGGTGACCTTCAGGCACAAGTCGGTTCTTGTTCCCGGATTTCCGGACTTTCTCATGTCGTACTCGACGCTTCCCGGATCCATATCGTACCGCGACACCTTGGCCGGGTCGCTGTACGTACAGGAGCTGAACGACTGCCTGAGGAAAGGTAGCGAGATCGACCGGGCGCTCAAACAGGTGAGCAGCCAGGTGAAGAAGAGGCTGGCGGATCGAGGTGAGCAGGAGGGGGTCTCTGACAGGTTCCAACTGCCATTCCACCTGACGTCTGGCATGGATCGCTTGATCTTCTTCTAGATACCTGGCCTGAGTGGCATTTTTAAACATCAAGAATCTTGAAGTGCAGCTTTGTATAAACTTAAATATCGCAAGGCATATCATCATCATCACCACTGCCCGCATTGTGATGATGACGACGATTATAATGATGTCTGATCTTTGTTTGGATTCCCAAGTGTCTTATGGAGTGTGTTTCCAATTGTGTTCGAAGGCTGTAGTTTTTCTGGACATTGTGGAAGATATGCTAAATTTTAACGTTATTATTTTGTCACAGTTGTCTACTTTTTAGCAAATTTTATCAATCTGGAAACTGCTATTTTATGTAATTAATTATAGTTATCATGATCTGTTCTGTAAATAGTACCAGTTAAGTGCCAGCATTGGATGATAAGGTTGTGCAATTTTGGCATTAGTAGTTGTTTACTAGTCGTATAAATGCGGTAAAGTGTCGGGCCAGTGATTAAGAATAGTCTCAACATGCATGGTATAAGGAAAGCAAGCAGAACATCTTTTTAAAAGTGTCAAATGATTGCTTTGTCTCTCCAAGCCCGATCCTCAATTGTAATTTCCTCACGGAAACTGCGTCTCTCATCTTGACTTTCCTATTTGACCAGTTTACTTCTATTCTTTTGATATCTGGATTTTTAAGAGTGTTAAGACAAATGTTGATTTTAGAATTTAGACAAAGCGGTGAGTTTTACTGTAAATTAGTGGAAATTTAAAACGAAGAGATTTGTGTATTTTTATAACTTGTGCCAGTCTCCATTACTGTTTCTATTAATTTACTTTTTGCGGCGATATATTACGCAGCAGCAGCAGCAGTATTTTTGTACTATTTTGTGTCCAGACTTTTATTTGTGCAACTCGTTTAGAAAATTTAGCCAAAATGCAACAAATTTTACGTGATTGCTTTTTGTGTGCTTTAACAGATCCTGTGAGGTGTTTTTTGGGACCCAAATCTATAAACAGGGCCACACATTGTTTATTCTAGCTACCTAGACATTGGGAAGAGTTTAACATTGGGGGAACAGACATTGGGAAGGTCATACTACTTGCCAAAATGTCAAAAAAATGGGGGAAATTTCAAACTTTGGGGCGGGGATTTTTCCCCCAGCGAAGGTCTAGAATAAACACTGGGGCCACAGTTTTAGACTGACTGTTCTCTGGAAGATGCTTAGGTTTTGTCATTGGTTTTTTACACTTTGCATGTGTATATATAGGCCTAGTTCTAATTAACATTTTATCTTGTTTATAGAGCTCTACTTTATTTTCATCTGGATTTTTAACACCACTGTAACATTTTCAGTAAGCTTGAAGACACGATGATGATGATGATGATGATGATGATGATGATGATGATGATGATGATGATGATGATGATGATGATGATGATGATGATGATGATGATGATGATGATGATGATGATGATGATGATGATGATGATGATGATGATGATGATGATGATGATGATGATGATGATAGTTGTACATTACTCACTGTTTACAGATTACCCTAAATTTACATTGCATTGGATTCGGAAATTGTAAAAGTCCGTTTATGAGTGGTGTTGAAAAGGTTCAGAATTTGTTCAAAAGACTTCAGATCGTTACATTTTCAATTGTATTTTGTGTTTGTTTTCAAATTCTGAGTTGTCGTCTAGGTTAGAGACTTTATGTCCTTGTCAGTAACATTGGTTTGCTTTATTTAATATTGCTTGTGTTATCAACGTGTGTGGCTCAAGACGTAGATTTTGTTAACGTAGTAGCGTTGAACAGTGGTGAATCCAGTTTCCCCAAGCACGGCAGGGACAGGGTGGGGAGTACGTGCTCCCGTCTCCCCGAAAACAATTTGATTGCTAATTTCTAACCGTGGCGGCGTAAATTCAGAAAGTTATAAAAGCATGAATAAAAATGAGTGCCTTATTTTTTTACTCTTACAATAATTTTAACATGCATCGATCCATTTGGACCACAGGGGGTCCGGAGGCCCGTGTCCCTTTTGAATGTCTGCCCCCTCCCCCCAGTGGCCTCCATACCTTAGTGCACTCGTTCTAAGCAACTAGACTAGTCCAGGTTTACGAAAAATAGTTAGTCCTCCACGATAAGAAGTTACCACCCCAAGTCCCCCCCACCTGCAAAATCCTGGAATTGCCGCTGAATTGGATCATCAAATGTTTATATTATTGGTTGATTGATTGCTTTAATATGGAAGGGCGGAGCTAGGGCAGTGCAAAGCCGACGGGAAATTTCGCCATATTGTATTCAGATCAGCTTTTTGTTTAATCGTACTATTTTGAACATAAATGAATAATCTAGAATTATTGCTTGCAATGGTTATTCTTTTCCGTCGACACAAATATCAGACCCACGGCTCGACTGTGTTAGCTGTTTTTTGAGCAGACATTTCTACCAAATAAAGTTTCACGCTAATTAATTATTTTCACAATTATAGTAGAATCTTCGATTATTATGCAAGTCCCATCGGCTTATTGAAAGCACCTGAGACTTTTTCCCCGTCTTGCAGAGACGTAGCGAGGGTATCCTGCGCCCCGGGGCCAGAACATACTGATGGCGGCCTCCCCACCGCGTCAAATTCAACTTCTCAACTCAACTTCCGAAAATTCCCGACAAGAAAAATAAAGATCGTCGCCACTTGTGAGCGCGAACGGCCTATGCAACTTGACCACGCGTAATGCCCTTTGCTACCCTGACCAAAAACCCGATTTTGGCGCCCTGGGGCATATATGCCCACACTTCCCCTAGCTACGCCTCTGCCGTCTTGTAGGCCTATCGGAACTTTTACGGGGTACGATGAACTTTCTTATTGCAAAACAAATCCTCGTTACTCACTCCCATTGCAGATTCTTTACATTTTACTGAAGACTTTCAGCATAACTTTCAGTAATGCTATATACACGGTGTTGTAGGCCCGTAGCCGTAGGCCTATTGCCCCCTTCCCTCTTGCCCCACCCCACGACACCCTGTCTCGATCGAACGTTTTGTCTCGAGTGTCTTCTCGTGTCGTATAGGCCATCTTTCGATAGGCCTGCTGGCCGGCCTACACGACGGAATGAAGACGCGGGTTCAGTCGACCATGAATTAGGCCTACACAAAGGACCGTATGGACGCCCAAACCGACCTAATCGTCTACGTTCTCGCCTGTGATTCCACTGCGCAGAGGCTCTCTGCGCGTAGAAGACAGGGGCAGCGCGCTTGTATAACTGAGTTAGTTGTCCGCGTATGTAGTCGATTCCTACTCTCGTCCCCAGTAGTAGGCCTAGTGGGTTGGAGTGATAGGGGCCTATAGTATCCTTCCTGCCCACAGAAGAATCGGCACTCTCGTGAGAAGTATGCGATGAAGCTGGTTCTGTATTATTTGATATTCGGGTGTACAGGGCCTATAGCCTATATGTGGTAATAGGCGAAGTCTTGAGGACGGTGGTGACAGCAAAACACGGGTTCGTATTCGTAAAAATAGTGAGTTGTCCATCCCTCACGAACGCGTGGGTCACGGCGTGTAGGCCTATAAGGCAATCTCGCATATACGGTAGATGAAACAACTCCGTGTATCAGATCGCTTCGGTAAATAGTTGACTTTAGTTGGAATAAACACAACGCAAGGTAAGAAGACATCGATATGTGATTTTATATAAGCTTATTTATATTTATATTTATTTTTTATATTCGTCGAGTCGTATGGTCTTTATTATTACTCTTTAATAGGCCTACTAACTTATTGCCTTCAAATGTATGTCTTTGTTTATGATTATTATTTGTTTCTCAATTAATTTCGTGATTGGCTGTAATCTATGTACACGTGACGCATGTTCGGACTGTCTGCAAGAACTCTGACTCGTGCGCGTAAAAGAGATCTTGGCGAGAGTGAATCAATTTAAAGTCACGTGACAATTCGCTTGGATCGTCTGACTTAGACGCGTGAGTTCAGGCTCGCACTTTCATAACAAAACTTGCCTCCTGAGATGTGTGGTCACTGCTTTGGGCCTAATTGGCATTCGTGTACAGCTGTTGGCCTACGCTCTCGAAATTCTGGAAATCGTTGAAGACCGAAGACCAGGCCTATTTTTGCAATAATTCTCGCTGCAGCCTAAACTTGCCCCGAAGCATATAGACCTAGTAGGGGCGGACGCATTTAAAGACAGCAAGGCATATAGCTGCTATTTTTCTACTTTTCCCATTCCATGAAGATTTTCTCATCGGACGTTGGTGATTCTGCCCCTCTTTTGTGCTGACGTCACCTCGTCCCGCCAAATGTTCCCCCAAACCCCCGTCCACAAAAGTCGACCGTAAAAAATAAAAATCGTCCGAATTCTTATCATTCAATATTCGTTCCTTTTTCATTTTTCTGGCCCTCTGGCGTTGAATTGCACCGGACACTGTTGACACGGGGTTTTAGTTGCTTAGGGCGGCGTATTAGTAACAACGACGGATAGTCATAATATAATGTTTCAAAGCTAAAAGACGGTTGATATAAGAGCCATTTCAAACCAAAAGCTAAAGACCTTTGTGGGGATGTTAGGCCTACAGGCCTATACTGTAGATTCTGGTGTAATATAAAATTTCGGAGTCATACGTAATAGGCCTAAGGCTCTTACTCTGAGAAAATATGAATGAATCTCTTTATTTATTTGACATTTTTCTTCTAAGCAGCGCGAGTTTTCTTCCTAACACGTTCACCTTAAGCTATTCTCTGTTTTCTTGTGCACTACTATTAATTCGTTTCATCACTCTTCTGAATTTTTGCATATCTATAGCCTACTGTAGCACTAGTCCTTGCCCTGTCCAATTTCAAGCAGGCCATGTTGGCCCACCCGATATTTGGCTTGTGGCGCCCTCCATGTGCACTAGATGTAGTTACTTCCATCTTCCATGCATTTAGGCCCTAACACCCAACGTCTCTGAACAAAGGCCATTATCATTCTGTTAAGTTAAACCTCGTAAACTTATATAGCGCTTTGGAAAGTAGTACAGTAGTAGCTGCTTATTCTTATGCGCTTAATCTTTCTTGAAATAGCTATAGACAAGGTGGTTTGTCGGTCGGGCAATTCTGTCCCACCTATGCGATGCAATGCGAGTCGCTGTTAGTGTTATAGAAGACATATTCTTGTTGTATTGATAGGACATAAAAATTACTCAGAAAACTCGTGATAATTCTTAATGCTTTGTCTTAATTAAGACAGACAGGAAAGCGTCTAGACCTATTAGACATATGTCTAACTTTCTAGGATTTAAAAAACCAGTTAAAGCGCGTATTTCAGTTTATTCAGTTATGGATTAATAACATCCACGTATATTAATTATCGTATATAAGACACTTCTAGTAGTGAGAGAAATGGTGTAAACCAGTGTTTATTCTAGGCCTTCTCTGAGGGAATCCCCCAAGTTTTAAACTCCCTCCTCCCCCATTTTTTGTATGTTGGCTGGGGGATGGAAATTTTCCCTCCAAAAGTGTGGAGACTCAGACTTTGTTCCCCCCCCACTGTCAAGGTGGCTAGAATAAACACTGGGTGTAAACAGTTTAACGAGCTTGCCCTGTGTTCGCCCAAGATGAAAAGACAATAAAAAAGACACGACCTGACCTAAATAAGATACCAGGCTGGCACGACTTGGTCTAAATAAGATGTTACACTATCACGACTCCTTGCAGTCGGGAGAATTCCATTCAGTCTGTCAAATTGTTGCCTTTGATAGTAAAGTACAGGCTGCTGACTGTCAATTCAAAAAGTCTTGACATTTACAAGAGACCGATAAATAAAAGATGGACTACAGGAGAGAAAGAGAGAGACAGGTTGACAGACAGACAGACAGACAGACAGACAGACAGACAGACAGACAGACTGACAGAGACAGAGATTGACATAGAGACAAACAGACATAGAGGGGGATTTTAGCCCGTGCTAGATTTTTTGTAAATTGCGCTTTTCGTTTGATGGCATATTGCAGCAACACTATAAGAGCTCTTATTTCAGTTTTTTGTTTAAAATTTTAAGAAAGATCGTTCATGCACTTCGGTTTTTTGTGTTGAAGCCATCGCCTCGAGGAACTTCGTAGCTAAATGTCTGCCATTTAAGTCGATAGGTGCGCCGTGTAGAAGCGTTTGCACTTCGCACAGCGTGTAAGATGCCATCCGTCCATTCATTGACATTATGGTCTTGCTGTGTAATCTCATTCTTTGCCATCTTGTCCTCTTGTAGGTTTGTTTCTGTATTCTTCTTTGTCTTCTTGTCTTTGCGTCTACAAATATATAATTAATTGTCATAAATGCTTTTGCTTTTCAGGTATTTGCGTCTTCGGTACAACAACCTTCCGTCTTCGTATTATTAACTATCGATGATAGTATCCATAGATAGACAGATAGGTAGGTATAGGTAGATAGACTGTGGAGTTGATAGGGGGATAGTGCAATATAGGCAGACGCAGTGCGATGCTGGCGGTCAAATGGCACCTGTTTCGCGTCTGCCTGACACTTGTTATCCTCGTCATGGTCGCCACGATGACCTTCACCTACTTCTCATCGTCTGCGCTGGTAGCAACGGACGAAGAAGGCGACAACGACGACCCTGACCTTGAACCGGAACATCGAGGATCGTTGGGCTCGAGAAACGTCTTTCGCAGGGACAACGCGCCCCCCGGCGGGAGGAAGGAAGGAGGGAAAAAGACGACGACGAGGCTGGCCCCCGTAATCCAGGCGGTAGAGAGACACTGTCACGTGTTCCGTATGGGCGGATTCATGTTTAACGAGCGGGGGAGACGCGGGGAGGTGACGGAGGACCTGGCGACCTGTCTCGTCCACTCGTTTTCGCCGTACATCGAGCAGGAGGCGGCCAAGCGCTTTCTGGACCCGGCCAGGGATAACGTCTACTTCGCCAACAGTCCGGCGATCCTCTGGAACCGCGGCCAGCTCGTCCTCGTCTCGCGCATCTGGCTCGACCGCGAGAAGTACGAGCCGCGCAACGACTGGCCGTCCAACCACTTCGCCGACAACTGGCTGTACATGCAGCGCTTCGACGATCGCCTCCAGCCGGTCAGCAACGGGTCGATACTCGGCATCCCGGCCCCGAAGCAGTGGTGGGTCGGCGACGGACCGATCGAGCCGCGCCTCGTCGAGGTCCAGGGCCGGCTGTTCGTCACGTTCAACTCGGCGATGGCCTTCCGACAGAACTTCCCGATGGACTTCACGATCATCTGGGACATCGACCGCAGCATCCCCATCATCCCGAACATCGACGGCGGCACGCCGATGATGAATGCGACGGAGAAGGACGACATGCCGCGCGACAAGCACTGGATGGCCCTCGTTGACAACGACCGTCTCTTCTTCGTCCACAACCTCGATCCCCTGCGCGTCCTGCACTGCACCCTCGCCGGGTTCTGCAGGTTCGTCCACCGCGAGACGGACAAGTCGCGGTTCATCTTCAGCGACGCCCGGTCCCACCTGCGCGGCGGCACCCCGTTCGTTCTCTACCGCTGGCCGTACTACGTCAGCGTCGCGCACACGACCATGTACAAGAAGACGAATCACCATCGGTACTACACGGCCCACGTCGTGGTACTGTGCGTCCAGCCGTACCGCGTCGTGTACGTCAGCAACGACATCAAGGTACACCCGAAGCTGTACCGGATGGCGCCGATGGTACGCGACCGGTACATCGACGAGGGGTTCATATTCCCCGTGGGACTGGTACTCGACCGCGACTACAACCTCGACATCGGAGTCCACGTTAACGACTACAGCAGCATTCTGATCCGGATCAAGAACTTCCGGAAGCTAATGGAACGCGTGATCTCAGCCGACGGGAAGCGGCCGCCGTCGAAAGGTCCTCCGGTCGGATACCTGAACCAACACATCCACGACCTCCTCGTAAACCTCACGCACATAGACATGGTACACGAATAACAGATTGTCTGCCAGTGGCAGTTCCGCGATTTCTTGGGGTTAATGAATTCGTAGAAAGTTGGTGGGGAAATGAAAATAGAAGGAGCAAAATCAATCAACTTTGCCGAAAAAGACTGAAAGGGGGAATTTTATCCCTAATTTTACTACGCTTTAACCAAAAATGATCATCCCCGGTTAGTTTCACTAGACCTTTGCCCAAAATAGGTTTTCACAAGCAAAAATTGTAACTCCGAAAGTCCAGTGGGAGATGCATCCCCACTCATCCCCCACGTGCAACCGCCACTGTTGTCTGCAATGATACAGGATGTCAAGTATTATTATTATTATTATTATTATTATTATTATTATTATTAATTATCGGGCACTCATTGAGTGTACGGAACGTTGAAGCGTGACTTAAAGTGAGCACTAAGTGATGCGATATGATTGAGAAGGATTTATACCGAAATAAAAGTAAGTTTAAAATTGCAGATTTTTATCATTCACTTATACTTTACACGTAATAACATCGACCCAGAGACTGAAAGGCCAGACTTATAGGCCTATAGGTGTACGTTAAGAGAATATTTAAAAAACGCAGATTGCAAACATAATTGCTAAGTTATAGCACCGACTCCCCCCCCCAACCCCCCTTAAAAATATTCGACTTAAATTGGACCAAAAGCAACGCGGTCGAGCCTACAGCCTGTCTGTCATGACACTGGTCGTGCAGAACCTGCGCGCTATTGTTACGGCAAGTTTTAGAGCTTTTGTGGCGACAAAGCACGGGCGAAAGTCGTGAAAGTAATAAAAAAGACACACTTCAGAATACGTTGGACCTGTAGAATAGAGGGCAGACAAATAGCGGAGTAGATCACACTTTCATCTGACACTCTACAACTATTCCGCTTTCTATAAATCCGTCAATCTTTTCGTTTCAATTGAAAGGAACATTGAATCGACCGAGCAACGCTAAACTGAAGTAGTAGGCCTAAGCGTTTTACTATGCATCAGAGGAGACAGACCATGATGTTTCAACTTCTATAGACAAGACGCTGTCTGTTGGAAGAGTACATGATTTTACACACTAAAATAAAATCAAAGCGGTTGTCATTACTTTTTCTAGACATGCGTTTTACCTTCGCAGCTTAGCACTGTTACCAATTTATCGACGCTTAAGCGATGAACGGCTTGGTTGGCCGCCGGCACCACGACTCAATCCCGAGACAGTCACCCATCCAAGTACTAACCGCGCAAGAGGGCGCAATGAATTATGGCTGCTTTCTGCACGGTTTGTTTAGGCCTAGGACATTCACACGTATCTCTTCGATCATACCACCTATACCCCCCCCAAAAAAAAAACACGACAGTTTTACCCAAATCCCATGATCGGTCTCAGCCTGACGTCTGGTTACTGGTTAATAATTATTATTATACTCAAAGCGCTAAATAAATAATAAATTTACCATACACCTCCACACACCGTACGTGTAACCGAAAGTGTTTCGTTTGTTTTTTATGGGATACAAGCAGGGCGCGATTTGTAGGGGAGGGGGATCCCCTCCCCACTGCCCAACTGCATCCCCCACCACTACATCCTCCCACTGCTCCACTTCATCCCCATCCCCTCAAGCTCGACATACCCCCTTCAACTGCTCCAGGTCACAAATCGCACCCTGGATACAAGTAGGTCTAGCGCCCCACCTGCATTTTAAATATAAAACGTAGACAATTATTCACTACTCCAGAATATAAAAATCAAACACGCTTAGTGTTTGTGCTGAATCACCACAACCATCTGAATTGTTCTCAGTGGCTTAGCTGTTTGGCCTTGTTATGTAGATAATTTGCTTTCCGTTTTTTGTACTAATGACCTGGTTTTAGCTTAGTTTAAGACCCTAGGATTTCGTTAGCAGTAACAATGACCAACATTAGGCCTACGGCTCAAACATTTGCGTTTGTTCGCGTGCTTGTAGGCCTATGTGTGTGCGCGCACACTTTTGCTAATTTTGCTATCATTTAAAATAGTAGACCCTATTATTCACGAGAATACAAACGAAAAACAGTTCAGTTCAGCTTTCTTGTAAAGAGAAAATATTACTTTCTAAGTGAATTAACGTGATCCGAATTTTTTAACACAAAGGCCGACAAAGACTTGAGTCTTCTACTAAGTACAGCTACTAGCAGTTCATGACGGTCAGTATATGTTGAAATTTGGAATTCTTTTCATATAATATCGGATACAAGTGACGGCGCATCGTTCCATCTCGTGCTCAACCCGAATGGCCAGAACATTGTCCACGATTATTTATGCAGAGTTTCTCGATATTTTTTAACCTTTTCGATCTCCTGAGCGAGAAAAAATCCGAACAAAATGTAAGAAATCTTTCGAACTTAAAATGTGAGTCGGCATATTCTGATTTAATATTCTACATATAGACCTATGGGGCTGTCCATTAATTATGTCAACAAATTGTTGACGTAATTAATGGACAGCCCCTATGTGAATATTCGAAGAATTTATAGAGTGGACGATTCGGTAGGCATGAGCTGCAGTGACCATGATCGACGTTCCCTCCATAAATACCGTGCCACTGGCGTAGCCACGGCGGCCGGGCCCCCTATTCTGGATGGGGTCAGTCGTGGAATTTGCGCAAAACCGTTGAGAAATTTTACGGGGAAAGGGGGGGGGCTTTGTAGGATAATTGGAATCGATTTCTTATGCCAAGAATTCCTTGGAAACGTTTCTGCAGCACGTCTCTTTTCACTCGAAAATGTAGTCGTCCCCACCCCCCACCCCCACCCCCTGTTCCAGAACCCTGGCTACGCCACTGTAGCACACTGCTTTTGCACTCTCCACCATGTTCCGATCGGAGCACAATAGGAACGTTTGTTCGCACTCAAAGAAGCGCCTCCTAGCTGTTGTCCGACTATCATTTATTATTTTATTTATTTATTTAAATGCACCGACGAGTGTTTGCCGTTTGACCGATCGAAGTCAAGGTTAGGGCAATCATTTTGAATTGCAAAAATTTGAGAATTTCACGAAGGCGTCATGCTCCGCATATAGTTGCATATGAAAATTCTTTATTATTCCTAAACGTTTTGACTTTGCGTAGAAATCAGCGGCGTATTGGGGGGGGGGGGGCAGAGGGGCCTTGGTCCCTCCAAGGAAATGAAGAAATAATGTATAATGTATTAAATAAATAAATGTGAAATGGGCAAAAATCCCCCCAAATTGCCCAAAACTTGGCCAAAATGGGCCAAAAAATTATCTCGCCCCAAGAAAGTGTGAAATGGTGCTACTGGTAGAAGTCCATTTTATTTCTCAGGTAGGCCTAGCCTACTTTAGGCCTGTTCATTTACGATTTCAAAATCCCAGTTTACTTCTAAGACGCTTCTGTAGCATTGGTGGGTTCATACTTATTAGAAAGGATAGGCACATAATAACTTCTATAGCGGCCTGCAGTGTTGGGCCAAATGGGTGGAATTTGTAATCATTTTTGCCAGACGTGTGATCAAGTAAGTAAGCGAGTAAGTGATCAAATCAGCTGTGCGTACAGACGCCATGACCTCGGTCAGTTTTTCGTAAGCTTCGTCCAATTCGTTGTTGACGATAATGTGGTCATAGGATCCGGGAAGTTGGGCTTCAATCAATAAAACAATCGGTCTATCAATCCGCACAGTCAATCAATAATAGACAACAAAATGGTCAAACCAACGTTAAATTATCTCACCATCTTGAAATCCAGTTGTATCGCTCATAAAACTCAGTGTTTTGTTAGACTCAACGACAAGAAGACAAAGGGGAGTACAGGAACAAAGCTACTACTGGAGGACAAGAGGACAAAGAATGAGATACACTGCAAGAACATAATGTCAATTAATGGATGGGTGGAACATAGTGGTTCCCACATAGAATAATGAACCACTCTAAACTGTATTATTATTATTATTATTATTATTATTATTATTATTATTATTATTATTATTATTACTACTACTACTACTACTACTACTACTACTACTACTACTACTACTACTACTACTACTACTACTACTACTACTACTACTACTACTACTACTACTACTACTACTACTACTACTACTACTACTACTACTACTACTATTATTATTATTATTATTATTATTATTACCGTATTCCATCGCCGCCTGTGCAGTGAGTAATCTCTTTGATATGGCCTCTTCCGTGTCCGTTGCCCTAGCGCGAAGTCTCTCTTCCTGAAAACATTATTAGAAAAGAAAAGAACGCGGCATAAGGGTAACAGCTAGCCTTCCCGTATTTCCAACGAGCGTAAGGTCCGGCGCTGATCTTCGTGTACTGGGCAAGCACAGTGGCGGCTCTAGGGTTTGGCAAGTGGGGGGCCGTTGGGGTGGCAACTTATAATCATGGGGAGCCAACCATTTGTTGTTCAATGTATGTAGCAGTAAGTATAGGGTCCCAACTGGGGGGCCACTGGGGGGCCAGGTTCTCAATAGGGGGCACGGGCCCCCTTTGCCCCCCCCCCCCGGTGGAGCCGCAACTGGGCAAGCAGCGACGCAGAACTGAGAAGACTGACTTTCGATGGATCTATATTGAATATTGAATACTATATATATATATATATATATATATATATATATATATATATATATATATATATATATACATATATAACCTCATTCTTCATTCGTTAATTAAAAACGATAAATGGCCTTGAAATGATTTCTTAAACATATATCGTCGTGTGCGTAAGACGCAGAAGAAGGAACGGAGCGCATTGATTTTTCTCTCACCAAGACTTCGAGTGACGGTGGTTTTATGAAGATGTAAAGAGCGTCGACGTTGGCGGCCTTCAACGACTGTACTCCAACAACCTCGACGTCCAGAATGCAAATTCTCCCGGACTGCATCACGTCGTTCAAGGCTTTTTTGCTGCAAGAAACCCACCTCGGTCAAAAATTAAATCACGCACAGATCAGACCTATCCTTAAGGGGGCGGCGGGAGGAGGGGCAGGGGTGCCTGTCCCTATACCCGACCCACTCCAACAATAATTTCGCTTCGTTAATTTATTTCTCATCGTGCATAGCGAAAAGTCGACGAGTTATAAAGGCACGATACGAGCCTATAATAGGCGACCGTCGTCTTTTCCTTCATTAAAAATTGTGGCGCAACATGAATCAGTTCCTGCGGAATGGAATAGGGCAGGGCAGGGCAGGGCAGGGCAGGGCAGGGCAGGGCAGGGCAGGGCAGGGCAGGGCAGGGCAGGGCAGGGCAGGGCAGGGCAGGGCAGGGCAGGGCAGGGCAGGGCAGGGCAGGGCAGGGCAGGGCAGGGCAGGGCAGGGCAGGGCAGGGCAGGGCAGGGCAGGGCAGGGCAGGGCAGGGCAGGGCAGGGCAGGGCAGGGGGCAGGGCAGGGCAGGGCAGGCAGGGGCAGGGCAGGGCAGGGCAGGGCAGGGCAGGGCAGGGCAGGGCAGGGCAGGGCAGGGCAGGGCAGGGCAGGGCAGGGCAGGGCAGGGCAGAGTAGCCTAGCCTCTCAAAAAAAGTGGGGGAGGGAGGACTCGAGCCTGGCGGTCTAATAGTGGCCGAAACGACTCTTTTCTTCCTAGCAATTTGGAGGTCCTTGTATAATATTTTAATGGAGGAGGTCCCAAGATCCCTGCAATGTGGGGGGGCGTACGCCTTATACCGTACCGTATCGGTCCAGCCGTACCTTGTTCCGTAATGGTTTCCCGAGAACTTTGCATGCTCGAGAAATTCTCCATTTTCAATCGCTTTCGTCATGACGTCCAGCGAGACAAAGTGATAATCTGAAATAATAATATCTCGAACCTTTTAATTACGAAGATAGAGATTCGATAATGATTCTGAACCAAACCAAATGTGCGTATTTTAGTGATCAAGGATCAAAAGAGAAGAAAGCCGACTATGCTAATTAAAGACAGAAAGCGGTGTTTTGGTCAGTTAAAACACAATTGAGGTCTAATATCAGTGCGAGGGTGTAAATGTTGCATCTCTATCTCAATTACAAAAATCATTGGAGACGCGTTTTCAGTAAATTAGTGCAATGTTCGACGGCCCGAATCTTTTTATTCTCATAATAAGCAGGGGCGTAGCCAGGAATTTGATTTGGGAGTAAAATGTGATTGGGGGTATAAATCTTTAAAAGCTTTGAAAATCTTAAAAAACTCATTGAAAATTTTAAGGTAGTCTGATTGGGGAGGGTATCTAGACCGATATACCCCCCCCGTCGCTACGCCCTGATAATAAGACATATTAGAAATCTTGAGGTTACCTTTGCCGTCGACTTCGCCTTGTCTCGGTTTTCTCGTTGTGTCTATAATTAGAGCAAATAATAAGTCAAATGCCATATTAACCCCTTAACTGGGGATCCTGGATATATCCGTCTATTTTACATTGAGTTACAGTTAAATACACGGTTAAGGGGTTAATAAATCCATGATTTCCTTGAAACAAGAGCATCGCGATAGGCTTATGATTAACATGGCCTCGACGTGTCTGCGATTGAGAAAGATCATATTCTTACATGTGTTTAATTAAACGTTGACACTTTATAAAAAGCATGCTCAGTCAGTTTCTATATTATTTTCAGTTAAAATTCGTTCTACTCTTTAAAAACTAATAAATATGCCATATTCTGACGGACAGTGGCGGCTACACAGGAGGGCCCGGACGGGGGCCACGCCCCCTATTGAATGACTGCCCCTTTGGCTCCCATACTTTTGTGCACGTACTCTATATTTGCTGGTTTAGGAAAATTGTTGAACCCCATGCTTAGAAGTTGCCGCCCCAACGGCCCCCGTTTTGCCAAAAGCTGGAGCCGCCACTGTTTGCGCCTCTAGTTTTCACACACAACGAATTGGATTGACTCCCATCCCCCCCATCCACCCACCCACACACACATACACACACACACATACACACACACACGGCCTAAAGCTTGCAATATGTTCCGACCATTTGGTCGAGAGCTTACGTGAGACGCTGAAGGCAAAGCAGTCCGGATGGTCGGCCATCAGCCTCTTCACCAGGGTGCTTTTGCCGGTCCCAGAGGGTCCGCTGATGACCAGTGGGCGGAACTCCTTCGCATTCTCCCCTTTCGAAGCAGACAAATAACTTGTCAAATTCTGCCCTGAACGCCGTGCATTAGCGTGCTGTGTAATGCTGCTCAGTTGTAGTTTATTCGTCCAAGATCTTGCCAGAGGGCCCAGGACCAGAACGGAGGGTCGTAGACCTGTCGAGACCTTACCAGTTACCACTTACCACAGGCCTATTCTTGAATTTGTTACTTATTATTTTACAATCAGCACAGGCTGAAATTAATTTCGAAGTTACATCTGCTATGCATTTCTCCTTCTCGGCGTTTCCTTGCCGCGTCTAATTAAAAAAAAAAAACTAGGCCTCAGAGTCGTACTTAGGGTTTTCAAGTTCAACGCCCGAGGCAGGATTTGCAGGATTTTGTGCCCCATAAACGGGCTGATGACCTTTTTTAGTCGTCAAAAACTCACAAAAGATCTTTTTATTATTATTCCGCAACAGCTAGTTTTTATTTATTTTCTCTCATCCAAAATGCGCCCCACCGGTCGGCGCCCGGAGCGGCTTGCCTCCTGTTCCCCCTCTAGCTACGGCTCTGCTAGGCCTAAGACTCCTCCATAAAAATTATATTAATTATAGAAAAAAATTATAAAAGTTATAGGCCTATCTATATATATTTATATTTATACGCCCTCGCGTTCAATTTCTTTCTTCATTGCCGAAACTACAATGTAATTTCAACATCAGTGCAAAAAAGGGTCAAGGAAAATAAATGTTTCGTTTCAAAGGCGTCGATCCACTGAGAATATTGGGGGGGGAGCCAAACCTCCGAAGTTAGGCACATGAAAAGCTGATGCTGTCATTTGTCGTCGTCTCATTGTCCTGGTCACTCACGACTCTATATATATATATATATATATATATATATATATATATATATATATATATATATATATATATATAATCTTGATTACTAGGTCCTCTTCACTTGCCTGTCAAAAGTGCTAGCCATTCACACGTCTGCCAATGCCATTCTCGGTAGTTTAAAAATGTCCATTTAAGCATTATAGAATACCACAGGCAAAATTCTGAATGCCAAGAACTTTTGATATACAAGAGATAGTGGCCTAATTTTTGAAAAAAACGTGATTACTAGGTCCTCTTCATTTGCCTGTCAAAAGTGCTAGCTATTCACATGTCTGCCAATGCCATTCTCGGTAGGTTAAATATGTCCAATTTAAGCAATAGACATTACCGTGCACAGGCAAAATTCTGAATGCCAAGAACTTTTGATATACAAGAGATATATATATAGTGCATTCGTAGCCTATCTCAAGAGTTTTCAGTACTGTTTTAGTATCGCTAATGTTGTAATAACGTCGTTTCGCCTCAAACATATATAGCCTAATCTAACGCTTTTGGTACGTCATTTTCACAATTAATCTAACGCCAAGGAGGTTAAATATTTAAGCTATTTAATGTTTATAAAGGCAAAATTCATAGTTCTGCAGTCTGCACCACTACACCTATAGCCCGAAAGCCCCGAATTATTGGAGTGGGTGAGGCCCGAGCCCCCCGGGCTCCCTATGGATTGACGCCTATGTTTCGTTTACCTTTCTTTTTATTGATGCATCCGCCCATTCTTTCCACCTATGTCTAACGTGGATCGGTATGAATGGCGGTCATACCAACTGAAGTGAAACCGGTCGAGTAGACTTGTATAACCTATTATTCTACGATTATTTCGTTTATGTTCCTATCAACGCCTAAATCTGGATACTTATTAGAAAAATCCTGTTGAACGTCAATGGAAGACGCTTGCAATAAGTCATTCCAATATGAAGAAACACTTTATGTAAATGGCTTTTGAGCAAAATCTATTAAACATTGTTGACGTCACGGCCTTCAAATAAATGCAAACGCCTCTCGCTCCACTGAAAATAAAGAGAAAAAGCGAACGCCGGTAGGCCTAAAGGGCTCGAAGTAGGCCTAGTGAAGAAAATTGAAGCAAGTACGTCATATAGCGCTGTAAGCCACAAAGCGGTTCAGCAAATTCTGAACAAAATGCGTTTGAGTGAGCGCGTTTATTATTAAAGTTCCGGATCATAAATCGGATTCAAAGTATTGGGATCCAAAGTTTTACTTAGAAACAAGCCCAAAATCGTCTGTGACGCATTCGATGCATTGCTACAAATACATGTAATCACTAAATTTTGGCGCCTCAAAAATGTATGCATTACGTCATTGACCAGGCGGTGTTCCCCGAATATCTAGTCAATGTTTAAATAGGCCAAAGATTTATTTAAACCTTTGAATTTAATATTCGCTATTTAATCGCGATTTTATATTTTATTTGTAATTAATTTTCGAATATCCAAAGGGTCGGATACGATGAGTTATGGACGAAGCGTCGAACGTTTCGGTTAAAGAACTGTTGCGAGTAGGTCTATTAAATCATCGGACAAGTGCATAATAAAACGGTTTTTTTTATAGCGCCACTATATTATTTTATCTGATTTGTAAATGAGGCTGCACTTATAAAGTGATATTGACCGGGACAGAGCGTATAACTGCACAGACTGATGTGAGTGTGTTGCATAAATATATTAGGTATGTTTCACTTATTATTTCTACCTTCCCGGTGTTTCCTGCCGTGGGAAAAACAGACTGTTTTGACTCATACCATGATTGTAACAGGCAAAATTAATTAGACAAAACAATGTCAAATTTCCTTTGCCAATTTAGACGGTGGAGCTGTTTTTTAAAAATTGATTGGTGTTCGTTAGGCGCTGTAGATTGCTGGATAGACTGTTCCAAATCTTTGATACATCATAGTTTTTATAGCGTTCTTAGGTATTGCCATCTTCATACAATAGATAACAATACATTGGGAGTAAGATATGAGTGTACTCATCCGGTGTAATCATTTTTCGTGTGCTTTATTTTGTGCAGTTAAGCAGCGTTGGAGTGGTCGACAAGGATGTCACCTGGTTGCGTGTTTCCATGACATCAGATTCGCACATCTGCGTTCGAGAGCGGATTTGCAACAAGGACAACGAAGGACAGGTTGTCTGTTGTTGCTGATCTGTAACAGTTTTCTGAACATGATTTGTATTCGTCATTTGTTATTGTTGCCAAGCGTTTTGTGTGAACATCCATAGCCTACTGTTCTGTTATGTTGAATGTGAATTCACTTTGCAGTTGAAAATACTGAGCCTGACCGGATCTCGTTACCACGTTCAGACTTATCCGTTTCAGCCGGATGCTGCGATGGTTGCTCCATCAGACCCGAGCAACCGGACCACGCCGATGTTGGCCTTGAAAGGTTAGCAACTTAGCATGCATTGCAAATTCCCATCGATTGTCGCTATCATTTAGACTTATCTTATGAAAATTTTCCCTTTTTTTGCAATTAAATTCTATTAAATGGTGATGGCGTGGCTTGATAATGTAGCAAAATTCCTGCAATGAGATTATTTTAAAATGAGATTTTGAACTAAGACATTTAGACTGATCAGTAATTTTTTGACATTGTACTTTGCGAGTTGTTGAGTGATTTAGTTGTGACTGATGTCTTTTTGTTGTTGTTGTTGTTGTCTCTTAGTTGCCAACCAGTTTGTTGTCGTACGGCTCGGGTCGAAGGGAGGATGGCGCCGACAATTCTCGACAACTCTGTTTGACGTCCAACACTGGACGTGGTTAGACCAACATACAATCGGCCTAGTAACCGACAAAGCCATTTTCCACTGGTTAATGGAGGAAGGTATGACCACCTTTACGTGTATTACACAAAGCTCTGAGCTTGTTAAAAAGTTGAGTTTACCTCTTTTTCCTAAGCAGTAAGAGGCCGCCTCCAGATCTCATTCATTGTGGCCGTTATAACTGAGTTTATTTCGCTCTACAATTCTACTGTTTTCACCCGGCATGGAATGTGTGGATTCTATGATCCCCTTGACAATGTTGTGACTTTCATTTTGTGAGTAGATATTCTTTTGAATTTTTGCAACGTGTGAGTGATTAATCGCTACGGTCTCGATTGTTTCTGCGACCGTAGCCGAGGTTCCTCAGAAGGTCTTCAGTCGTCACCAGCGTCTGGACTACGCGGAAATAACGAGCTACAAAACGGATTCAGCGCATCAATGGTGCGCCTTGACCGGCCTCTTCCCCGAGGTAATATAAACTAGCAGACAAACATGCAAAGCAATCTTGACATACTTTACCGTAGACACAGCATGCAAATTTTGTTTTCTGTGATGTAATGAGTTATAATATCTATATGTATTTAGTAATTTTTGCATGTCAGACCTCGCATCCTTTGGTGAGTTTTAGGCTTATTCCATGGTAAGAGCAACTCTAACAATAGCCCTAATTTACTTTGATTGTGAAATTACTTCAGGGTGAATCAGCCTAATGTACTGTTGGGTTAACAAGCCCATTAACATTGAATCTTATCAACTGGACCCTTATTTAGTCCAGACCAATTTGTTCAAACTGCTTAACTTCTTAAAAGTCAATAGATTTCTTCTGACTCGTTATTGCAGATGTTTGGTTAGCGTCAACACTCTCTAGCCTCCTTTAAGTCTGTCTTAATGAGGTTTTACTGTAGCTTGAGATGTTCTTCTTTTAAATGATGTACAATGTTGTTATATTTTTTAATGTATTTTTTAAATGATGGCTGTTTTTATAGCAGAAACACTTTTCTTCACTACACACTCAAATAGCTTGTGAGGCAATAACAGTCTATAATATTAATAGTTTTATATATACATATATATATATATATATATATATATATATATATATGTACATATTTAATACATATATATTGATAGATTATGTCATTGTGCATTGTCACAGCCTGTTTCTTGATGCTCTGCTTTGGTGCTTCTAGTCGAACTGTATAGCCGGTGAAACCCAGCTTTTCTCAATGGAGAAGCACCTCAGCCAGTGTATACACGTGCATACAGTGCTACTGACGAGCTACTGCTTCAAGAACAACAAATTTCCTTCGACCATTCTTTGCGCCGCCAGTCGAGATGTCTCCAAATCACCACAAGGAAAGGTGACGGTCATTAGACTTTAGACCTTTGGCAACTGCATTTGTAATTTGTAAATGTATTTTCTTAATATCATTTTGTTCTTTAAAGTTCTTATTCGAGTTTTGAATGAGGCTGGCTGGTTTCATGTACAAATGGTATTGGTATCCCATGGATTTCAAATGAATTTCTGAATGGCACGAGTTTGAAAAATAACTCGTGATTTTCTATGTTTCTTTCCAGTCTAAATTTATTATAATCTACCCGCATAAGATTGTGATCACTTTATCTGAATTTATGTTGGAATCAAAAGTAGTGAAATAACACGAGAGAAAGAAATGTTTTTTGTTCTTTTTGGATAGGTTCATATCCTGGAGTTAGGACCAGACATCAAAGGCAACTTGGCCCCGTGGTCATATCAGGATACAATTGAATTTAGACAATTAGAGGATCGATATGACTTTCCAGTTTCAATTCAGGTATTTCATTTTGATTTTCACGCATCTACTTTCTCACGATCCTTACATTTGCTCTTCATCATAATTGCCATTACATTTAAGTCTCGCCTCCATTTCTTTTACTAGATCTAAAAGCTATTAGTCAGTAAGAATGATTTTACTTATGCTTTTAGCAGTATAAAGAATTTTTGCAGTATAACGGTACATGTATTAATAATGTATTATTATTCACTTTTATAGCACCATTTCTAATATCCTTGGCATAAATCGATGATGCTCCAAATCCTATCCACAAAAGTCCAAGTCAGTTTAGATATCAATCATAGCGCTGCATGACTTTCGGCTGTTTTCTGTGCTCACAGGTGAGCAAGATGTACGGACTCATGTTTGTGGTGACAAAGTACGGACAGCTGTACGTCTGCGACCTGGAATCGGCCACCTGTTTGTGCAGTGTTGCGATATCGTCGGACGTTGTCTTTCTTGCAACGCTCAACTCGTTGACCCAAGGTCTGATTGGCCTGAACACTGCAGGCCAGGTCGGTCTTACGCATATATTTCTATGGAATGATTAATAGAAATACAGGGCGGCACAAAAAAAACCGGACTATATTAAATGCAAGCCTAAATGTGACTAGTCCGGTTTTTTTGCACCACCCTGTATATAAATACACGAATTAATATGTATTTAGGTTTTTTTTCTACATGGTAGAATGATCGTTGATGTTGCGTGTTGTGATTTTCATAGATATTGAACATCGATCTGAACTTACATGTGTTGGTGCAGACTGCGAAAAATCATAAAAGAACACAAGGAGTTGCCGATAGGCTGGAGAAGTACCTACCTCTGATACCTGTTCAGTACCTCGTTTAGGCATCAATGAAGAGTCATAACCCAGGTTTAGTCGATGATCGAGAGAAGAAATCGATGGCATTAGATCCATGATCAGCAAACCTTAGTATATTATGTTAACAGATGTAGTCTATGTAATCAATACACTCATATGTACAGCATTTATGACTCGTAGGCAGTATTGTGTTGAATCAATTGGTATTTTAATTGTGCATGGCTAAGTACATCAGCACAAGTGTTGGTGATTGGTGTGGCATTGAAACTTCTTGAATCTAGTCACTTTTGGCGTTAATTCTATGTGCGCTCGAAATAAGTGCAAGAATCTCTGGACAGTTAACTTTAATGAGATCTTTATTTTAAAACCTGTACCGTGCTAACTGCCAAACAGATCTGAATTTAGTTTTAGAGTTTCATGATAACATTCATCTGGTACCAAGCGTCTTCAATTCAGTTTGCTTTTGACCAATCACAGTATTTTAATTTTTCTGAGATTTTACAATTCACTGAGGCAAATCTTTTCTTTCATTTATAGAACATTGATATTGTGGTAGGCAAATATCTTACTTTTATTTTGAGTTTATGTGCTTTGTATTTAATTACTGTTTTAGTGTCCCTATGTAATTCTGATGTGTTCTGCCTGCCAATGTTTCAAAATTCTTCTCATACTGTCAACGTTTTTTCATTCATTTTGCCCATAATATAAATTCATTAAAAAAACCAATTACTGTAGTTGCCTACTGTATGATTTTATAGGGATATGAGTTTCATTGTACTGGATTATTTTTTGATGAAGTTATTTGAATTTTCTGTGATATTTTGCTTTACTGATAATATTTTCAATGACCTTTGCTCTGAATTAAATGAAACCGTCTTTATCTGCAAAGGTAGAATATTTTAAATTGGAGTTTAGTATATTTGAAAGCATAAAAGCATAATTTTATTATTACTTAATGTTCATTTTCTTATCATTTTTAATTATTTTCATGCTACGAGTTGACTCATTGTCAGCCGACTAAATTGATTTTAAAATGATTTCTTTGTGTATTGTGCAGTAAATGTGCACAGACTGTAAAAACTATTTATTGCAAACTTTACTTTCTGTAAAATAACAGCTTTATTAAATACTTCATGCACTGAACTGACTCTTACAGGTAACCAGTGGCGTAGCTAGGATTTCAGAATAGGGGGGCACTTGAAATTGTTCGACCCAAAGTCTTGATGAATAAAAAAGGTTATGCTCTGGTGCATTGCCCTTTATATAATACTACCCCCTACCCCACTACCAACTACTCACAGGTTTTGGACGAATCTGACGCCCGGTCTCGATCCGAATAGGGGAGGGGACGGGCCCCTCGTGGCTATGCCAATGTATAATAATTATTTGTTTTTAAAATGTGTATCGACATTTTCAGGCACATTTAGTGTAACAGAATACATTGTTTACATCATGCAGGCACCTTCCATAAATTGGAGAGAGAGAGAGAGAGAGAGAGAGAGAGAGAGAGAGAGAGAGAGAGAGAGATTCTTATTCCAACCACATTTCTCTCTCTCTATCTGTCTGTCTCTATCTCGCTGCTGACAAGAACAGTCGTTCTCTATGTTGCCTACATATGTTTTCGTATCGATTTCTTGTTGTGTTGTGTTGGGGGTATATCTGATACTAGTAACGCCTATGGTAGGCGGAGTCGACCCGGGCCTATGTTTAGAAAGCAAGCCTATATTGTGAGTGTGTGTGTGTCTGTCTGTCTGGCGGAACAGACCAGTTTTACCTCTCAGGGCCATGTAAGACTACTATACCTCAACTATTGAAATAGCTGATTTCTATTTAAAAGAGAAAAAACTCGTAGCAACTCTTGAACCTGTAGAAACATCTTCATTGATTAAAAAGATAAAAATCAAATAAGAAAACTACTCTTAAATTTCGGGAGAATAACTGTTTCTATTTTGAGAATCTACCTGCAGTGGCGTGCAGAGTGTGGTGGGCGCTCAGGATCAAGTCGATAAAAAATGTTTGACGAGCAAAAATTTTGCTGAGTCAATTTTGTTGCCCTCCATCTGGTCGGCGCCCGGGGCCACCGCCCCTCTGCACGCAACTGGAATCAGTGTTTTATCCAGGCCTGCTAGGGAGATTCCCGCCCCCAACCTCAAAATTTCACCCCATCCCCCAAAAATTCCAAAAGTGATTTTTTGCATTGAACTGTGTCTCTTACTCCCTCCAGCCAAGTCAATTCCCCTCCAAGGCCTGGGGTCTGGGTAAAGCACTGACTGGAATCTACCAATGAAATGGTAGCAGTGGTGATGAAACCACATGCGCACTAGGGGCGTAGGGATTGGGGTATATCGGTATATATATAAAAAAAAAAAAAATCAGACTATCTTAAAATTTGTAATATGTTTTAAGATTCTCAAAGTTTTCAAAGATTTATAACACCAAAAAAAAAAAAAAAAAAAAACACTATCCCCAATCAAATTCCTGGCTACGCCTCTGATGCGCACAGAAGCCCATACCGCGCGAAAGGAGAAAGGAAGGTCCAAGATTTCGCCCTTTACGATGGAGCAATGCTTAGACCTAAGCCTTGAACAGAGAATACCAGAGATGAACACAACAGGTTAGCCGCTATTTCATAGCGGCTAAATAGATACTGTATATCCGCTACGCAGTTAGCAACAAAGCGCCAATGCCCGGATGGTTTATACCATCGCCGTCTGCACCAACTGTCCGTAACACAGCGCTGGAATATTGTGACTTAAGAGCCGACAATTATACACGGAACGTTTCGACGGAAGGGTTATGTATGAACTGACGGCAGACCTGGAAACTGTTTCGAAATTGTAAACGGTAGGTAGCCTAAGGTAGGCAAGGCAAACTTGTTTCGGAATTTCCGATGAAAGATTTCTGCCTGACCTGACTGAATGAACTGTTTACAAAATGCATATATAGTCAAGCGCGCGATTTTCATTTTGCCTTTTGCAAATAAATAAATAAATAAATAGGCCCCATGCCATGAAAAATGTACAGTACATTATATTCGACTAAGGACAATGCGTTCAACAAGTCTAGTTTAAAAATTTAAATTTTAGAAAGGCACTGAGCAGTTGTCTTCTGTGAGATGTGTTGGGAATTTAGCCTAATACTAGCCTACAGTGTAGGTATTTTCAGTGAAGCTCCAATTTCATAGGTTTTTGCCCCATTGAGTGTCTGGCCCCAGTGCCCACCCAGTTGGGACCCTATACTTAATGACTACATACATTAAACAACAAATGGTTGACCCCCATGATTAGAAGTTGCCACCCCAACGCCCCCTTCCAGATTGCCAAATCCTAGAGCCGCCACTGGTTAAATTTTACCTGAAGAAAAAATTAGAAATTTGTCTGCTAGCTGTCGAGGTGAAATTGACTGGTGTAGTGCATAGGCGGATTTTATTAAAGGCTAGGGTAGGGCTAATATACTGACATGTGTATATATGTATATGTATGTATATGTATATATATATACAGTGGCAGTTCCACCATGTTGATGACTGGGGATGCATCCCCACCCACCAGGGTTCTGGATGACCTTTTTTTGCTTGCGAACCTATTTTCCGGTGAGCTTTTAAAAATTTAGTGAAAAATACTGCGAATGACCTTCCTTTTTTTAGCTTGTCGACCTTTTCTACAAGGTTTATTAACATTTAGTGGGCAATTACCTTTTTCTCTCTTTTCTTTTGGTTTTTCTTCACTTTGCACACCCCCACCAATTTCCTATAATTTTTTTCATCTCCCCACCAAGATTTCCTGGAACCTGCCACTATATATATATATATATATATATATATATATATATATATATATATATATATATATAGTATAAGAAGAAGGAGGTTTAAAAGCGAAAGAAGAGAATATGAAAATATGATAATGTAACAACGCATAGGCTAGGGCTTAGGGCTAGAGTTGGGGCTATGGTTATAACCATGACATCCTAGGTCGTGGTGAAGAGAGAGGAGAGGAGAAATGCGCACTAGGCCTAATTATATTTACATTCGGACGATGATCTATCTCGCTTAGTTGTCTGCATCTGTAATCTCGGTGTGCATGAAAAGCAGCAGCAGCAGCAGCAGCAGTAGTAGTAGCAGCAGCAGCAGCAGCAGCAGCGGCCGCATCAGTATCGTTGGGGATTTGGGGTTTTTCTATACCGGATGCTGGAAGCCTGGAATACTGCCAAACCTTTTCGGCCAACCGTAGACCTAAATGCGCAGCATGGAACTGAACTGTATATATAGGTCCTTAGTAGTCTACTGAACTCTCGCATTCCGTTATCGCAGGTGAGGGGAGGGAAGGGGAGGCGGGCAGCTTAGGCATGCGATTATATAAACAGAGGTCTCTGGCCGTGCCGTGGGAGGTCTGCAATCTAAAAACACGGTTCATGAGCTCCATCAGCAGAAGAGAGTTAGTTAGCCTAGACTATACCTGTGTCCGCGTTAATGTTTTTACGTTTCTTGCAGAATTTTCACGCCATCTTCAATATATGTTGCTAATCATGGCGAAGAGACATCTTCTTAAGTAGTCAACTGAAACAGAATGAGTACTCAACGACGTTGAGTTATATTTTAAAAGTTTTAAAGATAATAATGATGATGATGATGATGATGATGATGATGATGATGATGATGATGATGATGATGATGATGATGATGATGATGATGATGATGCTAATAATAATAATAATAATAATAATAATAATAATAATAATAATAATAATAATAATAATAATAATAATAATAATAATAATAATAATAATAATAATTTTAAGTAAATGGTTTTGGTTTAGTAGGATTTCTCGTGTGTTTGCAAACCTTTTTTGAAATGATCATTTTAATAGTTAATCTGAATTCTTCTGGATCATCATCATCATCATCATCATTATCATCGCACCAGATGATGAAACACATTTCGACCTCTCCGCCCCTTGGTCCGGGGGCCCCGCCGCCGCAGGGCCAGACCGCCGCCGTCTCCTCCTCCTCCTCTTCGTTCAATGTCAAACCTACCCTGGCGCAGGAGATCTACGAGGAGTTCCTCGTTTGCAAGATCTGTCTCGAAGGCTTCAAGTACCCGAAGTGCCTCGAATGTCTTCACACGTTCTGCGAGGACTGCATAGAGTCACACATCCAGTCGGAGACTACGTACAAGAAGTACAGCGACTACCGTCAGTATATAGGCCTATATGCATGTACAACTGTACAGTATATAAGACATGCGCAGTTAAACCAGGGGCGTAGCGACGGGGGTTATATCGGTATATATATATATATATATATATATATATATATATATATATATATATGCCCCAAATCAGGCTACCTTAAAGTTTTAAATGTGTTTTTGAGATATTCAAGGTTTTCTAAAGATTTACACCACTCCAAATCACACTATACCCCCCCAATCAAATTCCTGGCTACGCCCCTGAGTTAGACAAAAGTATCTAATGGCTGCTTGCAGTGGCGGCTCCACCGGGGGCAGGGGGCCCGTGCCCCCCTATTGAGTGTCTGCCCCCCGTGGCCCCCCAGTTGGGACCCTATACTTAATGCTACATACATGATACATTAAACAACAAATGGTTGCCCCCATGATTAGAAGTTGCCACCCCAACGCCCCCCACTTTCCAAATCCTAGAGCCGCTTGACCAGACCGCGCCGTCTTTCAGTCTCTCTGCGCCTTGTTTACGAATTTTTATATATTTTGGTTTAATTGAATTAGCGTGCACTTAAATCTTACAGTAGGTAAGTAAGTAAAGTATAGTAACTAAGTAAAATCTCGTAGGCCTACATTTATATAGCGCTTTCGAAGTATTACAGTGCTTAATCTTTCTTGAAATATAGCTATGGGCAAGGTGGGTTGTCGGCTGCGCGAAGGTCAGTGTATCCACGAGGCGGAACGGGTTGTTGCAGTATAGATTCACGTGCATGGATGCGGAGAATTGCCCATCTTATATGCATTTCTTATAGGTGAGTTTGCGTGTCCGTTATGTCGCAAGAGAACCCAGCTGCCCCTGGGCGGGGTCAAGAAACTGCCCGACAACTTCCTCGTCTCCAATCTCTCCGAGATGGTCGGACGTCGTCGCCGGGTCTCGAAGTTCCCGTGCTGCGACATCTGCAGGACGGTCGACGGAACGGCCAAGTGTCTCGACTGCGCCAAGATGCTGTGCCCGTCGTGCGTCGTCGACCACCAGGCGATCGCCGTCACCAGCGGCCACTCGGTCTTCGACATCGAGATCGAGAAGGACATCGGCTGCACCGTCCATCCGGACGAGATGGTCCGCTACTACTGCGTCCCGTGCGAACGGTGCGTCTGCGTCCTGTGCACCTTCAAGGAGCACCGCCAGCACCGCGTCACGCAGTTCGCCGAGGCGGTCACCGCCTACAAGGCGACCATGGAGGCGATGGTCGACCGCTGCTTGGAGAAGATGGACCGGTTCGACGGGCACGTCGCGGCGCTGACCCGGTGCGAGGACGTCCTGGTCACCGTACGGGATAAGATCCGGACGACTGCGGCGTCCTTCGTCCGGGAGATCGAGACCCGCGAGAAGCAGCTGCTGACCGAGCTGGACAACATCTACGGAAGCGAGTGTCTCGAATACGTGGACAG
This sequence comes from Metaphire vulgaris, assembly GCA_018105865.1. Taxonomy (NCBI): domain Eukaryota; kingdom Metazoa; phylum Annelida; class Clitellata; order Crassiclitellata; family Megascolecidae; genus Metaphire; species Metaphire vulgaris. The sequence continues at coordinate 985,850 of CM030845.1, forward strand.
GAAGCAGGACCTCGGCAGCCACGTCGAGAACTTTCGAAACACCTGCAGGCTGGCGAAGACGATCCTCGGAGGGAAGGACATGGAGCTGTTGCTGATACGGAAGGACGTCCAGGTGAAGCTGGACTCGCTGAACGCCGTCGAGTTGAAGGCGCTGCCGTCGACCGTCGCCAAGGTGGTGGAGTTCGTGTCCGGCGATGTCGATTTCGGACATCTGCTGGACCGCGACCGACCGCTTCTTACGACAATGGCCGTGCGAAGGAAGTCGACGGAGACGGCGCAGAAGGTCAAGCACGATTCGTCATCGTCGTCGTCGTCGTCGTCGTCATCGAAGTCTGACACGTCATCGTCATCGTCTGACAGCTCGGCATCGTCGTCTGACAGCTCCGACAACGACGGCGGCAGCAGCGTCGACGACTCGAAGTCCACCGACACTGGCGGAAGACGCTGTCGACCGGAAGCCAAGAATCTCCGTCAAACCGTCGACCGCTCAACGATGACGGAAACGGTGAAACTGGTCGACAGATCCGTCAATACCAAGGCCCGTTCGATGCTCAGCTCGAAGGGCGGTGCCAAACGCACTGCACCGCCGTCATCGACGGAGCTGAAGGGAGGGGTGGAACGACCGGGCGGGATCAGGGAAGGGCAGGAAGAGGGATAGAGTGACCGGATATCCGGGCCCTACAAAGAATTGGTAATGATTAACAATTGACTGCCGTGGCGTCAGTACAGAGATTGCGGTGGACGTTGTCGGAAGATAAGAGTCCCTGCTGTAAACCATGCCGTGCTTTGTCTATAGGCCTAGTCCAGGGATTCAGAAAAGCGGATTAAACGAAGTGGAATGATACACAATCTTCGTTCTCCGTAGGTCATTTCGAAAGCAGCCATTGCTAGTCTAAGTCTTCGTATAGAGCTTAATGCTATGTTTTAGTCTTTTAGACCTACAAACTCTTAATGTACTTATTAACTTCTATTAATTTACGTTAAAACTGGTAGGTCTATATAAGTGATGTTGTCCAGCCTGCTACTCTGGATTGTGATTGTGATAGGCCTATGGCGTGCCATCAGTTGATGCTTCTATGCATTATGCAGGTGATGCTACAGTATAGAGGTTGATTATACATACACTGTAGAATAGATTAGATTAGATTAACAGTCACAGGGCTATTAATTAAAATGCCCGCACCCTGGATTTGCTCATTCTATAGGGCCTACAGATAAACAGTTATTCTGCTCGTCTAGCATATCAACTTAAAGACAATAAATGTTTATGGCTTGTAACTTAATTATTATGTCCATGTACAGTGTAACTTAATAGGCCCATTTGAGCTGCGTATCGTTGCTTATTTTTTATTTGTATGTAATCCTCGTTTAGGTCCTTCTGTTATAGGCCTAAGCCTATGCTTCTTTTAAGTTATCGTAATATACGTTTATTTCACTTATGATCATCTTTTATTCTGCAATCTGCACACACACACACACACACACATTGGATTTGCCTTTACATTTTAGTTAGAGGTAAAGTACCAGAATCTATCGAAATTTGAATGGGCTATCACAAAATGCAAAAGATTTAGGGCCTGTGGCGTAGCTATAGGGTAATAGACCTACTCTGGGAAAATAAATAGGACTACGGATTTATGCGTGAAACATGGACACGGGTCCTAGGGCCTACATGAAACATGGACACGGGGTCTATATGAAAGGCCTATGCCTACATGAAATGCAGAAAGCATAGGCCTACTGACCGGTCTATGTAGGCCTACGATTACATGCATGGCGTCATTTAAAGTGGCTTAGGAGTCATTACTTCATTACTGCCTGTTTGAAAGCCACTAGGGGCGCTAACGGGACTGGAACATCGCTCCTTCACACCTAGACAAAAAATAGGCCTACTTATGCCTACGAGTCTTTGTATGTAGAAAACATAGGCCTACAAGAGGTAGGCCTATGTGCGAAGAATTATGCAAAAACATATGTGAGAATGTGCCCAGGATAGCGGAGCTAGTCTATGAAGGCCTAAGAAAAATAAATAGAATCGTAAATTTTTATAGCGCCTTCGGTCTAGTACCTCAGTGGCTGCTCATTCTTAGCAGTATTGCGAGGTAACAAAATAGAAGTGGGCCTAACGCGTCATAATAGGCCTACTTAAGTACAATTTTGGGTACAAGTTACGCAGTAGGCCTACTTTTTACTTGTAACGAAGTAAGTTTTTTATCCAAATATTAATATTTTGCTTCGTTACATTATGTCCTTCGCGTATCTTTACAAGTAAAATTTGTCACCGCCAACTTTCGTTGAATTTACTCGAGTTGCTGTTCAAACGCGGCGTTTAGTTCTTCCCAACTTACCGTGTTTACTTATTCTCACAAGAGGGTTGAGAGATTCAATGTTCACGGGTGCCAGCCAGCACGGGTGCCAGCCAGCACGGGTGCCAGCCAGCACGGGTGCCAGCCAGCACGGGTGCCAGCCAGCACGGGTGCCAGCCAGCACGGGTGCCAGCCAGCACGGGTGCCAGCCAGCACGGGTGCCAGCCAGCACGGGTGCCAGCCAGCACGGGTGCCAGCCAGCACGGGTGCCAGCCAGCACGGGTGCCAGCCAGCACGGGTGCCAGCCAGCACGGGTGCCAGCCAGCACGGGTGCCAGCCAGCACGGGTGCCAGCCAGCACGGGTGCCAGCCAGCACGGGTGCCAGCCAGCACGGGTGCCAGCCAGCACGGGTGCCAGCCAGCACGGGTGCCAGCCAGCACGGGTGCCAGCCAGCACGGGTGCCAGCCAGCACGGGTGCCAGCCAGCACGGGTGCCAGCCAGCACGGGTGCCAGCCAGCACGGGTGCCATGGTGCCAGCCAGCACGGGTGCCATGGGTGCCAGTTGCTGCACGGGTGCCAGCCAGCACGGGTGCCAGCCAGCACGGGTGCCAGCCAGCACGGGTGCCAGCCAGCACGGGTGCCAGCCAGCACGGGTGCCAGCCAGCACGGGTGCCAGCCAGCACGGGTGCCAGCCAGCACGGGTGCCAGCCAGCACGGGTGCCAGCCAGCACGGGTGCCAGCCAGCACGGGTGCCAGCCAGCACGGGTTTAGTTATTCCGAATAGAACGGAGAAAAGGAATAGGCCGAAAGCGTAACGATTAGGACCGCAACGTACCTAATAAGACCGAATAGGGCCGAAACGTACCGAATTAGGACCGAAACGTTACCTAATAAGACCAACCGAATAGGACCGAAACGTACCGAATAAGACCGAAACGTACCGATTAGGACCGAAACGTACCTAATAGGACCGAAATGGGACCGAAACGTACCGAATAGGACCGAAAACGCACCGATTAGACCGAAACGTACCTAATAGGACCGAATAGGACCGAAACGTACCGAATAGGCCGAAACGCACCGATTAGGACCGAAACGTACCTTAGGACCGAATAGGACCGAAACGTACCGAATAGGGCTGAAACGTACCGATTAGGACCGAAACGTACCTAATAGGACCGAATAGGACCGAAACGTACCGAATAGGACCGAAACGTACCGATTAGGACCGAAACGTACCGAAACGTACCGACTAGGACCGAAACGTACCTAATAGGACCGAATAGGACCGAAACGTACCGAATAGGACCGATTAGGACCGAAACGTACCTAATAGGACCGAGACGCACCGAATAGGACCGAATAGCACCGAATAGCACCGAAACGTACCGATTAGGACCGAAACGTACCTAATAGGACCGAAACGTCCCGATTAGGACCGAAACGTACCTACTAGGACCGAATAGGACCGATTAGGACCGAAACGTACCGAATAGGACCGAAACGTACCGAATAGGACCGAAACGTACCGATTAGGACCGAAACGTACCTAATAGGACCGAATAGGACCGAAACGTACCGATTAGGACCGAAACGTACCGATTAGGACCGAAACGTACCTAATAGGACCGAAACGTACCTAATAGGACCGAATAGGACCGAAACGTACCTAATAGGACCGAATAGGACCGAAACGTACCGAATAGGACCGATTAGGACAGAAACGTACCGATTAGGAGCGAAACGTACCTAATAGGACCGAATAGGACCGAAACGCACCGATTAGGACCGAAACGTACCTAATAGGACCCAATAGGAACGAACCGTACCGAATAGGGCCGAAACGTACCGATTAGGACGGAAACGTACCTAATAGGACCGATTAGGACCGAAACGTACCTAATAGGACCGAAACGCACCGACTAGGACCGCAACGTACCTAATAGGACCGAATAGGACCGAAACGTACCGAATAGGGCCGAAACGCAACGATTAGGACCGCAACGTACCTAATAGGACCGAATATGACCGAAACGCACCGAATAGGACCGAAACGTACCGATTAGGACCGAAACGTACCTAATAGGACCGAAACGCACCGATTAGGACCGAAACGTACCTAATAGGACCGAAACGTAACGAATAGGACCGCAACGTACCGATTAGGACCGAAACGTACCTAATAGGACCGAATAGGACCGAAACGTACCGAATAGGACCGCAACGTACCGATTAGGACCGAAACGTACCTAATAGGACCGAATGGGACCGAAACGTACCGAATAGCACCGAAACGTACCGATTAGGACCGAAACGTACCTAATAGGACCGAATAGGACCGAAACGTACCGAATAGGACCGAAACGTACCTAATAGGACCGAATAGGACCGAAACGTACAGAATAGGGCCGAAACGTACCGATTAGGACCGAAACGTACCGATTAGGACCGAAACGTACCGATTAGGACCGAAACGTACCTAATAGGTTCGAATAGGACCGAAACGTACCGAATAGGACCGAAACCTACCGATTAGGGGCGAAACGTACCTAATAGGACCGAATAAGACCGAAACGCACCGATTAGGACCGAAACGTACCTAATAGGACCGAATAGGAACGAACCGTACCGAATAGGGCCGAAACGTACCGATTAGGACGGAAACGTACCTAATAGGACCGAAACGCACCGATTAGGACCGCAACGTACCTAATAGGACCGAATAGGACCGAAACGTACCGAATGGGGCCGAAACGCACCGATTAGGACCGCAACGTACCTAATAGGACCGAATAGAACCGAAACGTACCGAATAGGACCGAAACGTACCGATTAGGACCGAAACGTACCTAATAGGACCGAATACGACCGAAACGCACCGATTAGGACCGAAACGTACCTAATAGGACCGAATTTACCGAAAGGCCGAAACGTACCGATTAGGACCGAAACGTACCTAATAAGACCGAAACGCACCGACTATTACCGCAACGTACCTAATAGGACCGAATAGGACCGAAACGTACCGAATAGGGCCGAAACGTACCGATTAGGACCGAAACGTACCTAATAGGACCGAATAGGACCGAAACGCACCGATTAGGACCGAAACGTACCTAATAGAACCGAATAGGACCGAAACGTACCGAATAGGGCCGAAACGCACCGATTAGGACCGCAACGTACCTAATAGGACCGAATAGGACCGAAACGTACCGAATAGGACCGAAACGTACCGATTAGGACCGAAACGTACCTAATAGGACCGAAACGCACCGATTAGGACCGCAACGTACCTAATAGGACCGAAACGTACCGAATAGGACCGAAACGCACCGATTAGGACCGGAACGTACCTAATAGGACCGAAACGTACCGAATAGGACCGCAACGTACCGATTAGGACCGAAACGTACCTAATAGGACCGAAAAGGACCGAAACGTACCGAGTAGGACCGCAACGTACCGATTAGGCCCGAAACGTACCTAATAGGACCGAATGGGACCGAAACGTACCGAATAGCACCGAAACGTACCGATTAGGACCGAAACGTACCTAATAGGACCGAATAGGACCGAAACGTACCGAATAGGACCGAAACGTACCTAATAGGACCGAAACGTACCTAACAGGACCGAATAGGTCCGAAACGTACCGAAGAGGACCGAAACGCAGCGATTAGGACCGAAACGTACCTAATAGGACCGAAACGTACCGAATAGGACCGAATAGGACCGAAACGTACCGAATAGGACCGAAACGTACCGATTAGGACCAAAACGTACCTAATAGGACCGAATAGGACCGAAACGTACCGAATAGGACCGCAACGTACCGATTAGGCCCGAAACGTACCTAATAGGACCGAATGGGACCGAAACGTACCGAATAGGACCGAAACGTACCGATTAGGACCGAAACGTACCTAATAGGACCGAATACGACCGAAACGCACCGATTAGGACCGAAACGTACCTAATAGGACCGAATAGGACCGAAACGTACCGAAAAAGGCCGAAACGTACCGATTAGGACCGAAACGTACCTAATAAGACCGAAACGCACCGACTATTACCGCAACGTACCTAATAGGACCGAATAGGACCGAAACGTACCTAATAGAACCGAATAGGACCGAAACGTACCGAATAGGGCCGAAACGCACCGATTAGGACCGCAACGTACCTAATAGGACCGAATAGGACCGAAACGTACCGAATAGGACCGAAACGTACCGATTAGGACCGAAACGTACCTAATAGGACAAAAAACGCACCGATTAGGACCGCAACGTACCTAATAGGACCGAAACGTGAATAGGACCGAAACGCACCGATTAGGACCGGAACGTACCTAATAGGACCGAAACGTACCGAATAGGACCGCAACGTACCGATTAGGACCGAAACGTACCTAATAGGACCGAATAGGACCGAAACGTACCGAGTAGGACCGAAACGTACCGATTAGGACCGAAACGTACCTAATAGGACTGAAACGCACCGATTAGGACCGCAACGTACCTATTAGGACCGAAACGTACCGAATAGGACCGAAACGCACCGATTAGACCGGAACGTACCTAATAGGACCGAAACGTACCGAATAGGACCGCAACGTACCGATTAGGACCGAAACGTACCTAATAGGACCGAAAAGGACCGAAACGTACCGAGTATCGCAACGTACCGATTAGGCCCGAAACGTACCTAATAGGACCGAATGGGACCGAAACGTACCGAATAGCACCGAAACGTACCGATTAGGACCGAAACGTACCTAATAGGACCGAATAGGACCGAAACGTACCGAATAGGACCGAAACGTACCTAATAGGACCGAAACGTACCTAACAGGACCGAATAGGTCCGAAACGTACCGAAGAGGACCGAAACGCAGCGATTAGGACCGAAACGTACCTAATAGGACCGAAACGTACCGAATAGGACCGAATAGGACCGAAACGTACCGAATAGGACCGAAACGTACCGATTAGGACCAAAACGTACCTAATAGGACCGAATAGACCGAAACCTTTACCGAATAGGACCGCAACGTACCGATTAGGCCCGAAACGTACCTAATAGGACCGAATGGGACCGAAACGTACCGAATAGCACCGAAACGTACCGATTAGGACCGAAACGTACCTAATAGGACCGAATAGGACCGAAACGTACCGAATAGGGCCGAAACGTACCTAATAGGACCGAATAGGACCGAAACGTACCGAATAGGCCCGAAACGTTGAAACGTACCTAATAGGACCGAATAGGACCGAAACGTACCTAATAGGACCGAATAGGACCGAAACGTACCGAATAGGACCGAAACGCAGCGATGAGGACCGAAACGTACCTAATAGGACCGAAACGTACCGAATAGGACCGAATAGGACCGAAACGTACCGAATAGGACCGAAACGTACCGATTAGGACCGAATAGGACCGAAACGTACCGAATAGGACCGAAACGCAGCGATTAGGACCGAAACGTACCTAATAGGACCGAATAGGACCGAAACGTACCGATTAGGACCGAAACGTACCGATTAGGACCGAAACGTACCGATTAGGCGCGAAACGTACCTAATAGGTCCGAATAGGACCGAAACGTACCGATTAGGAGCGAAACGTATCTAATAGGACCGAATAGGACCGAAACGCACCGATTAGGACCGAAACGTACCTAATAGGACCGAATAGGACCGAAACGTACCGAATAGGGCCGAAACGTACCGATTAGGACCGAAACGTACCTAATAGGACCGAAACGCACCGACTAGGACCGCAACTAACCTAATAGGACCGAATAGGACCGAAACGTACCGAATAGGGCCGAAACGTACCGATTAGGACCGAAACGTACCTAATAGGACCGAATAGGACCGAAACGTACCGAATAGGACCGAAACGTACCGATTAGGACCGAAACGTATCTAACGGGCCTGGATAAAACATTGGGACACACCATCGCCCACCTGCTGACGCGGGAGGGTTAGAATGTTGTTGTCCTGGTGCGCCACCTGACCGAAAAGAGACAGACGGCGTCGCGTGATGACTATATGAATATTTGAGAGATAAACAGCATTACATGCATATTATAAGGGGGCGCAGACCCGTAGGTAGTCATGCCCCCTTTATTTAAATTATTACTAATTTGATATTAAAGCATATGGTCTAAATATACGTTCCGAATGACTTATCTATAACCCTTATGCTAAAGATCCGAATTACGGATCTATAACCCTTATGCTAAAGATACGAATTACGTATCTATAACCCTTATGCTAAAGATACGAATTACGTATCTATAACCCCTATGCTAAAGATACGAATTACGTATCTATAACCCCTATGCTAAAGATACGAATTACGTATCTCTAACCAGGGCGATAATAATAATTCTGGGACCAAAATCTTGAGCAGATGCATTATAGTCTTTAGTGGCTATTTCCGGTTTGCCCTTGAACCTCGTCCGTGGCTATTTTTAGTCATGGCCTCTGCCTCTGAAACGAAAGGCAAGAGTCCTTCGCTCTGCACTCGATTAAACTTCATTTTACGACGAAATTCTCTATATTTTTGTAATTCTGCCCGATTTTAAGCGCCTACTGCCGCACAAAGTTGTCGATTGACCGTAGAAGATGAATTCCAACGACTGCCTGAGACTTTAGATACGTTTAAAGAGACGCGTCTAGATCGTGTCTGTCCGATATTTTTATACCGCCAGTGTTCGGTGATTTTTGGTATTAGCGTGTAATATAACGTAATGTGTCGATGGCGCCTCTTGTATTTCTATTCGAAGCATGCGGCGGAATACGAGGCAATGTACGACAGCTGTGCATTTTAAGTTATAGTGGTTATCACAGGGCAGACCCTACTGAACTACTCTAAGCCTTGTTGTTGTTATTATTATTGTCGTTGTTGTTGTTGGTATAAGTAAATTTTGTTATAAGAGATTTCAGTGTACGTGTAAGTTAAGTTTTGATGCAATTTAGCTTTTTATGTCATACTAGGGAACTAATGTAATATTTTGTACATTTTTCAGTTGGCCATGGCTCACTGTTATCACTTTAACCCTTGACGAAGTTGGCCTTTGCCACTCGAAGGCAATCATGTAAGAAATTTGGGTGCAATTGCACGATTGATCAATTTCCAGTAAACCAAGTCACGCAGGCTTGTTAGAGCCGTTGATGTGACTATCACTTATCTGTGATACAGAAATCTCTTATTCTTGCAACCCAACAATGGAGACCTCGACGAGATCTGCACACGATCTTGACGATGATGAGGACATGGAATCTTTCCTAAAGACAATAAAATTGCACGACCGATTTAGCGACGGCTATTACAACCGAGACGAAGATGTCCTGTTGGACGAGGAGTTGGACGCCAGCAGTGATGACTTGTCGGGTTGGCGTAAACGAGAACGCGACTATTGTTCGGTTTTGAATTCAGAGGCAAAGGCCGAAGCTCTTTCGATGCTTGACACAGTGAAAAGTTCTTGCCTTGACGATTTGATCTTGAAAAAAAGCGATGAATCGAGATTGGTTGGTCATGACAGCGCGTTGCTTAGCGGTTCGTTCTACCGCCACCCTCCGTTCGGAGATCCGCTTTCAGAGGATGACATTTTGAAATCCGCGTTGAGCCTATTGGACGATGAGCAGTGTAAGAAATTTCGTGAAGTTGGCCTTTTTGATGGTTTCGTAGTCGAAGGAAACATCTCAAAAGATGCTGAGAAACTGCTCGAGGACAGTGATGCCGACTTTACTGGTAGGTTTAGAAAGTAATTTAAAGGTGTGCTGTATTTATTTATCTCTTGACCTTTTTCTTGACCTTTTGCTGAAGTATAACCCCTTTAGGTGACATCCTGAGTGCAGGTATAATTTGTGTTCAGGTGATGTTGATGTTGGAGTTGTGGACTAAATTAGATTTTAGCATAAAGAGCCATAGAGAGTATCAATTTTTTGTGTATCAGATATAATTGAATAAATATGAAATGAATTTGACACAGATTGAATTGGCATATGGTTTTGAATTTGTATAAGTAATTTTGGCTTTGTTCGCTTTTTTCAGATCGAGGTCTCAATCTAATACAGGTACCAATGCCATCGAAAACAACTCCAGAAAAATATAATTATGACTCTCAGAACAAGTTGATTTCAATACCCAAATCAGAAGGTTTTAAAGACACTTGTATTTTATCACCTCCCTCATCTGTTCTACTAGAAGGCGCTTTGCCAAAACCTGAAACAACACAGCACAGCACTCCTGAACAGAGCGTAGTGAGGGAAAATAAGAAGTGCTGTAGCAGCGATACTGACATTTCTGTCAATGACTGTAAGAGTTCAAATCATGGTCTCAAGAAAAAGACTCGTAGGAAGAAAGGGAATGCAAATTCAGGGTCTTCGGCAAATGCAGTTGCCAAGAAACCAAAGAAGTTGCAGATAAAAAAGACAGATTTGGTTCCAGATTCTCATTTGCAAGAGTTTGAACTTTCAGACGAAGATAAAAAGGACGACGCAAAGAACGTTGACGACGTCCGTCAAGGCATAGATCGTAGCGGCGCTTTAAGTTCGGTTGCTTTAGTACAGGAAGTGGCTCTAAGCGATTTTGGTTTCACAGAAGACGAGGAAATTGGCGAAAAGTTTACGGTGGTTCTCAATAAAAAGAAATCCAGAATGCGACGGGATGCTTGCCATCCAGCCGACGTGGAGAGCGAGGCGTCGAAAGACAAGCACGGTGCGCGTGGCGCGAGGTGTTTGCCTGTGTCTGCCTTAAGCGCTGAGTCCAATCCAATGTCAAGTTCGTTCAGAGGCAGTGAAGGAACGTTGTCAAAGTGTAGCTCTTGTTCTAGCGTCGGCAGTTCGTTGCGTTTTGTTTCAGCTGCTTCTACGAGAAGTGAGCGTCCCGAGCGCCAAATGCACTCCGATTCTCTGTCGAGGCCGTCTTACTCGTCAACGACGACGACGACCAGAACACCCACTCCTAACTCCTATGCGTTTATTTTGGGCGACAGTTCTTCGGTCTCCGCCACCGCAGAAGTCACCAAGTTGTCAGCAAAAGATGACTTTGAGCCTCACGGCTCGGAAGTTGAGACGGAGCGACTTCTGTCGCCGCCTCAGTCTGAAGTCGATACCGGTTTTTCATCGGCGAGTAGTCTATGCACCGACGAACCGCACACAAACGGCCTGACGCTGGCAGAACTGTCGGGTTCCTCGTACTTTCCCTCGGACAGAGCGGACTCCGAAGTCTATCAAGACCAGGGTTTCACCTCGCTCAAAACCGTTGTGGAAGAGAGCACGTCTTCAGACAAACCACCTTTACCAACGAGCGCGATACCTCCGACATCAATAGAGCATCATAAGGTGGAGATGTTGGAGCATGGAAACGGCGTTGCGTGTTCCAGTCAGCTCCGTGCTGCCAAGCATAGAAAGAGTGCGATATTTTTTGACACTCGAAGGCCTCACGTTCCGGATTCGATGGCGCCTATGGATATTGTATTTGGGTTCGATTCCGGTGACGAGCGTGCCGGTTTTAAAACTTGTGCTGGCGCCGTTCTATGTAAGAACGTGACGGATCTCAAAGGTGTCACGTTCTTTGCAGGCTCCAGTGATGGAACTGGATCGGCAGATGATGCAAACGATTGTCTGGACATCGTAGGCCCGAGAACATCTTTCTCTGCTGCCAAAGACGGCGAATCTGATATCAAATCCTCAAAACCAGAAAGTTTGGACATTTCAGTTGATAATAATAATTCTGACGTTAGCGGAAATTCTGACCGTCAGAGAGAAGAACACAGGGAAGAGGTCTGTGTTTGCCATAGAAAAAGTCCACAAAAAGATGCACATGTTAATAGTTCCTGTTTAAGTTCTGGAAATGGTGACACAGGAACTGTAAAAATTTCTTCGCCTTGCGGTAAATTTGATCTCCGTGCTGCACAGAAGTTTCTCGGCAAAGGTTTGCAATTTTCTTCACAAAACATGAAGCCGTTTTACAAATTAATGTCTCAGGTTCTGTATTTAATAAACGTATCGTACATGGTGTAATCCTCTTATTGGCAGGGTGTCTTGCTGCATACCTTGTCAAGTCCCTTTTTTGATTAAAATTGCCTAATGTCTTCTGCTCTCTGATGTGCCATACTGCTTCAAGTATATACAGTACTTAGTTCTTGTTTTTTTCTTTCAGCATTTGACAATGCACTTCGGCAAGAAAGTGGATGTAAGTTTTCAATGACGTTTTTGTCATGTTTTTCGTATTAAATTTTGAGAGATGGAGTCATATATAATTAAATCGATGTTGTTAATAAATCTATTTCTTTCGTTCGCTTTAGTTGTTACCGTTTGTTGAATTGATTCAAACGTAATGTGAAATGTAAGTGCAATGTTATTTATTTCCAGCTACGAGCCTTCACTTCTGATTATCCGACGTCTCTTTCTCTCAGCGGATTATATGCATTGGATGCTTTTCCCACCGATTTATCTATTAACGTTATCGCCGTTCAACGTATTTGCCTAATCGTTTATGTTCATGCTTTGTTTACATTGCCTGATATTTAGTTCTTAATAGCGATCAAGTGCTGATCGGAAGTCTGGAATTGAACAAATAAAAACCTTAGTTTAAAGTTGTCGTGATACTGTACAGCATAGATGTTGGTTTGAACTTCCTTATGCCTCGTATAATTTTACATTAGACTAACTTTGTACATAAGGCATGATCGGTTGCCTAAGCAGCCCAAGTGGCTTAGGGCTATTGAAATACATCGCCATGAGAAAGAAGATCACGCCTCGATCAAGTCCTGCGTGTGTTAGGCCTATGCATTTATCTTTCGGTGTTGCTATTGATGTGGCAAAATTTTACATTTGGTAATGCTTAGCTGTTTTCTAAATTGTGGAAGCTCAAAATTTTGGTTAAATTTCGCAAATTGAAACGCACGAAAGGCATTTAAAGATCCGATTACAGATTTCGTTGAAGGCTATCAATCCAGTTTTTGCATAGGCCTAGGCCTACCCCATGTGGACCAGAGGCGTCGCTTAATGGGGCCCATGCATCCCCCCAAAATCTTTTTGTCTAAAAATTTTCGTGGCATTGCTTGATAAGGAGAATGATTATCATTTGTGACAATTACTTATTATTATTATTAAAACCGTTTGGTCTCAAAGTGTCATTTAACACTTTAAAAGACGAGTGATTTTTAGTGATTATTCAGTGGCGTAGTCAGGATTTCAGAGTACGGGAGGACTTCCACTTTCCGGCCTAAGTGTCTTGACAAGCAAAAAAGTCGTCGTCTCAAGTGGTTTAAAGTCGCCTATCTGATGCGTTTTTCTCGATCTAGTACTATCCCCTCCCCTCACCCATTGCTATCAGGGGCGTAGCCAGGAATTCAAATAAGTGGGGCCGCCAATGAATAAGTTAGAACATGTTAAAATTACTATTATAGTTTTTCTCACTAAAAACCAAAATAGACAACGAGAATTTGGATCCCGTCTTGTGTAAAGTACATGACCGAAGACTTTCACAGCTTCGGCCAACTTTTTATAAAGGCGATAACCCTACAATAGAAGAAACTCGACTTTGACGATGTGTGCAGGTATGCCTAAGTGTCAGCATTTCTGTGAATCACCTGAGCAATAATATAAGGGCACGTTGGGCCTAACGAAATATGACCTAATGTCGTTTCAGCCAAACAGGTAGGACGATACTGTAATGGGATTTGACAGACCGATTGGGGTTTTACCTTTACGCAGGACAAGAGCGCGCTTCTGTCCTTTGCGTGATCTAAGCTGTGCACAATATAGTCCTAAGCTTAAATCGGCCTTAATTGAGGGTGCTCAACATTCTACGACAGGCGCGGTTGACACCGGGTCTTTCAGGCGAGTCCGAGGGTCCCAGCTTCGGAGGCGAGTAGCGGGGCTTGGAACATACCGGGGTCCCCGGTCGCGTAGGGGTCCCAAAGGCGGAAATGAACAGCCTTCTGTTCCACGGCGTCGATTATGCCATTCCGCTGTTTGTGGATGAATACTCGCCCGAACTTCCTGTGATCGTGACCGTTACCTCCGGAAGCAGTGGCTGCGGATACGAGATATCGGCAGACGAGGTGGGTGAGATTTGTTACACCCCCCCTCCCCAAGAGGGAACCAGACTTCTAAAAGGACCCTCAAAGCAATACAGGCCTGTCTAAGTTAAAATTAATTTCTGCAATAGGCCGCACTTTCTAGCAATTAAGTTCATATTTCTAACCAGTGGCGTGCAGGGGGAGGTGGGGCGATGGCCCCGGGCATCCACCAGATGGGGGGGCATCCAAATTGACTCGGCGACCTTTTTTGCTCGTCAGCACCTTTTTACATTAAAAACCCCTTTAAATTATCGATTTTGTAATTTCAGGTGTACTGGATCCACGGATTCCAGCGTCAGAAGCGCCTGATCGTAAAGGAGACATCGGAACTGACTGGAAAACAGACGGCGGTCGCCTTCCTCAGCATTCCAATGGATTATCCGGCGAAATTCCACTTGATCCAGGACAAAAAAAGCAAGAGTAAGTCGGTCCTACTGGTAATAATAATAATAATAATAATTATTATTATTATTATTATTATTATTATTATTATTATTATTATTATCATCATTATCATCATCATTCAATTTTTATTATAAGATTTATTTCTGAACAATCATCACCATTATAATATGAAAGATATTATTATTCCAAATTAACGGCCAGGACAATTTATCAACCAGAGTATTATTTAGTTTAATATTTATTATTATTATGCCATCATCAGACCTGGTGTTGATCTTTTTTCATTAGTTTTTATTATAAAAATTATTATTTATTGCCAGCCAATATCGGCGCAACAACACATTGGCCTTTAGCTTTGTATAGTTCCGTCAATATCGCACTTTTTAGCGTAGTGGATGGAACTGAAAAGGCAGTAACAGTTGGAACAATAGATGGATTCAGTGGCGGATAAAAGGGGGAACCAAGACAAAATATCGAGGTTTAAAATTGGAATTTGGGCAAGTGAAATGCACAATAAAGTAGAAGAAACACTTTGAGGACCTTTTTAGCTTGTCAGCACTAGACTATATGAAGAGAGAGTTGAGGGGCGCCGAAAACGATGTGAGGACCTTTTTGCTTGTCAGTTGTTAGGGGCGCCAGCGTACACTTTGTCCCCAGGCGCCGATAAATCCGCCTCTGGTAGTTTAAAAATGTCCAATTTACGCAGTAGAGAATACCACAGGCAAAATTCCGAATGCCAAGCACTTTTGATAAGTGCCTAATCCAAAAAACTTGATTCTGATGCTCTTCATGCTAGCCATTCACACGTCTGCCGTTACCATTCTCTGTAGTTTACAGAGGCGGATCGAGAACAACGCCAGAAGAAACACGTGCGATGACCTTTTTTAAACGGACAGAAGAACAGTTGAGGGGCGCCGAAAACGATGTTCGGCGTCTTGGAGATTGTCGGCGCCAACGTACAGTTTGTCCCCGGGCGCCGAATACCCTAGATCCGCCTCTGGATGGATTCAAGAGTTAGGCCTATCTAGGAGAACCGTTGTCTTGTCGAGGGTAATTATAGTGGTTTTCACACGGGCTCAATGAGCCTCCCAGAACCACTTGCAAAATCATATTTTTCTATTAAATTTAGCGTTCTACGTAGAGCTGAAAGAACGTGCAATTATTGATATAGGCTAAACGAAGTAGGCTAAAATGTCAGGCCTATATAACGTAATTATATAGAAAGCAGAACCAAGACAAAATATCGATTTGAATTTGAATACGGTTTTGGTGCATAATAAGGATCGAGGAGCCTTCGTTGTCTTGCATAGAGCATAGGCCGGCGATGTCTCTAGAACTGCTCTTGGAAGAGACGAAACGCAATCCAGCTCCGCATCTGATCATGTTCGAGAACAACACAGAGGTGTCGTTCAACATAAACGGACAGAAGAACAGATCGGCCACATTCGGCGTCTTGGAGATTGTCGACGCATACAACCAAAAGTACCTGTGCGGATACTCGATCTCAGACAGTACGTCAAAGCCAAGCATCTACCAATAATTATTGTGTAGGCCTATCCGAAATGGCAGAGTAAATTTTGTTTTGTCGTGCCATCGGCTGATATGCTTCTATGCATCACGAGTGGTGCTATAGAAGTCTAAGATTACATTAGATAGGAAACCGTTGCGAACATTAGGCCTAAGAGGGTTTTCAGACATAGTAGGCAAGTGTCGAGTTCTTTATCAAAAGCTTTGCCAAGTCTCTTTAAAGCAGTGAATATTGGAAATGCAATCTTGACTTATTTGGAAATAAAAATGACTACTAATCAGGGATATTTTACCCCCTAACTAAGACTCCCAATTTGAGAGCGACACCCCAACACCCTTCCCCAAATCTCAGGTATGGGATGACGTTTTTGCTTGTCAGACTTTTTGGCAGGGAACCTCCAGAATTACGGACCCCCCTCCCCCGACCAATTGATAATCCTAGAAATAACCCTGCCACTAATACTTGTACAGATGTCAGAGAATGGTCGATAGTAATATAATTGAACCAGAAAGTTGAATAAATCGAAACCTTTCGACGATGGTATATGCTTTCTGCTTGAAGACACCGTGTATTCCACCAATCACTCAATTCCCGTTTTCCTCGACATAACTTTGGACGTTGCCCGCGGTGTAAAAAACCGCAGCCGCGCCACCTACCGACAGTGGATGCGCGATGTCCGCGCACTCATCGAATCCAACTTCGAAATGCAAGAAGCGGGGATGTACAACGGTAGGCGATCAACGACGAAAATTAATGCAGTTGTGCTATATACAGTGGCGGCTCTAGGATTTGGCAAGTGGGCGGGGGGCGTTGGGGTGGCAACTTCTAATCATGGGGGCCAACCATTTGTTGTTTAATGCATGTAGCATTAAGTATAGGGTCCCAACTGCATGGGGGCCACTGGGGGCCAGACACTCAATAGGGGGCACGGGCCCTGTCCCCCGGTGGAGCCGCCACTGGCTATATAAAAGTAATCAGAATAGATGGTTCCTACAGCCTTGCTTGAAGTTTACGAGCACAGCTATTATAACATCTTTTGATTAATTTAAAGAGATTTACAGTGTGAGTGATTTGAAAATTAGGGCCTATTAGTTGGAGAGTTATGTCTCCAACGTTCTGTCTCCAACGTTCTGTATATTATTATTATTATTATTATTATTATTATTATTATTATTGCGCTTTTAAAGCATATTATTGTATCCAATTTTTATTATGTACTTTCTTTCATCCATAAAAAGTTATTGTACTCCAGAGGGTTTCAGGGAAACAGTACAGAGCTTCAATCCATCCATAAAAAAGACCAGTGAAATATTCAATTCCAGAGATCAGAAGAAGAGAGAGAGAAACAGCAAGAGAGAGCTATGGAGAGAAATGCCAATTATAATAGATTGGTTTATTTATATATATATCAATATATTTATAAGATATATGCCTATATGACCCAGAGAGAAACAACGCAGAGAAGTGATGATTTGTCACGTAGGCCTACGGTTGACGCTGCAGAACAGTGGCACAGTGAAAGGGCTCATGACTGAGAGAGAGAGAGAGAGAGGGAGAGAGAGAGAGAGAGAGAGAGAGAGAGAGAGAGAGAGAGAGAGATGCCTATATATCTGCTTGTTCGCTGATTCGTCGGAGTTTGGATTAAAAAAATAATAATTTTCTTTTCGCTGAAATCCAGAGATAGTTCAGTTCAGCGAGATACCGGACGGAAGCCATTACGAGTACATGCGCCCCAACAAGTTCTTCGTTCGAAACAACGAACTGAACAAAATGCAAAACTACACCCAACTGCACAGATGCCATACGGTCGACGCCACCGACCACCACCAGCAGCAGCCGCCGCCGCTGTCCGGCGGCGCGTCCAGCATCTACAGCCGCGAAGGAGGAGGTCCACCTCCGCCGCAGATACCGAAGCGACACACCGACAATCCCCCGCACCGCCCGACGACGGAGACGCCGCTGCCGCCGCCGCGGGGACCGAGGCGCGGGTCTCGGCGCCAGCTGCGCCTGCCGCCCGTCAGACCCCAGTCCCCGGTCGACGTACGCGAGGCGAAGACGGCGTCCGACGTACCGGAGGGCCTGGACTTCGGGAGCCTGACGGTGGAGGATGTGGCCCACTGCCTCTGTCTGCTGGGGATGTGGAGGCACGCGCTGACCGTCCAGGAGAGGAGCGTCGACGGGGCGATGGCCGGACTGCTGGACGCCAGGACCCTCGAGACGGACTTCGGGTTCACGAAAGCGGAGGCGGCTCAGTTCATCCGATTCCAGGTCGGTTGGAGACCGGAAGGACTTTGAAGGTCACTTCCATCCTTCAAAATGGCTGACAACGTTTTCTTTTGGGTGCCATACATTTAGTCCTAATCTTCGCACATCGATTTTCCTAAGTTGCACGTCAGCTTTTTGTCATAGGTTTTTGCTTGTTAACCCCTTAACCGTGTATTTAACTGTAACTCAATGTAAAATGGACAGATATATCCGGGATCCCCAGTTAAGGGGTTAACAAGCAAGTTAACCTGTTTACTGAACCGGGGGGCTTGGTATCGGTACTCCTCTATTCTGGGATCCTGACTAAGCCACTGGGTTCCATTATATTTAATGCGTGTTTGATTCTGACTGAAACTGTTAATGCTATCATGAGTTAAGTATTAATATTGATAATTATGCACTTCTATAGCGCCATTTCTAATACCAAATCGATGGTACTTCAAATCCATCCACAAAAGACCAGGTCATTCCAGAGATCAGTCAGAGGGAAACAGCAAGACACAAATTGGCTGCACAGACATTTGCGAATAGATCATGATCATCGATTACATGTTAAGACTTTTGACAATGACGTGCTTTTGTTTTTAAGAGATGACCAAAAGTTATGAACAATAATTTAAAGTTCTCGGAAAAGCGATTGTTGTTATGACATAATTTAATACAGGAAAAGGCTGTCTGATGCTGAACACGTCTGTCTGTCTGTCTGTCTGTCTGTCTGTCTGTCTGTCTGTCTGTCTGTCTGTCTGTCTGTCTTTGTCTGTCTGTCTGTCTGTCTGTCTGTCTGTCTGTCTGTCTGTCTGTCTGTCTGTCTGTCTGTCTGTCTGTCTGTCTGTCTGTCTGTCTGTCTGTCTGTCTGTCTGTCTGTCTGTCTGTCTGTCTGTCTGTCTGTCATTGGTCTGGAATTGAGTCTGTCTGTCTGAGTCTGTCTGTCTGTCTGTCTGTCTGTCTGATGTCTGTCTGTCTGTCTGTCTAGTCTAGTTTCTAGAAGAGAACCGATGTTCGTGTAGTAGTTTCTGAAAGCGTTAAGTTGAAACTCCACAGAAACTCCTATTTCCATATTAATAGCCTAATATTAACCCCTTAACTGGGTATTTAACTGTAACTCAATGTAAAATGGACGGATATATCGGGGTCCCCAGTTAAGGGGTTAACGTGATGTCAAGTGGTTTAGGAGGCAAAATTAGCTTGTGTGAAAACCGATGCTTTGGATGCGTCGTGTTTATTATTTCAAAAAATAAAAATAAATAGCAGTGACATGTCACGTATCACGTATCACATTCCGAAACGCCTGGTCTACCGTTCCTATCACTTGCATGCCTTACATGGTGTTTGTAATTTTAATTTTTAGGTTATCCCCCGAGAAAACCGTGTATTCTGTACTTATGTATAGTATGGTTAAGTTCCTTGTTGGTGAGAGATTCTCTCCCCTCCTCTCTGCTAACATAGAGCGTTAGGCTCAGTGGCGTAGCGAGGCAAAGTGCCGCCCGGGGCGAGAAGCAATTGTCGCCTCCAAAATTTCAAAATTTCCTGGAAAAAAATCTTACCAATCAAGTCTCTAAAAGAAGTCTGACAAGCAAAAACCCTAATAATTATAATTTTCAGGAAATCTAGAAAATGCCGCCCCTAGGGCAAGTGCCGCCTGGGGCGCTTCGCCCCCTCTGCCCCCCTCCGCTACGCCACTGGTTACGCTATAACTTAATGGTTACGCTTGACTGCATAATAATCTGATCTGGTTTCTTACGCGCAGCGTGAGACTTACTTTGACTACCGAAGGTTTTTGGTAGGCACACAGCCTAGAGCAGGCATAGAGTAGGCCTAGAGCTGTAGGATAGACCTATGCAGACTCGTGGACCAATTGAAATCGGTTCAGACAGTATGCTACCTGTGGAGGTAGAGAAGGGGGTAGGCGGCAGTAGTTGAAGACAAAAAATACCCTAGGGGAAATCTGATGAGATGTTAAGACTATCCGAAAATATTTCGTATAAATTTGTGCTACTTTCCCACATTCTTCGAAAATCCGCTTTAAATTATAAAACAGTATGTAAGTCCTATCAAATAAAACC
Organism: Metaphire vulgaris; assembly: GCA_018105865.1. Taxonomy (NCBI): domain Eukaryota; kingdom Metazoa; phylum Annelida; class Clitellata; order Crassiclitellata; family Megascolecidae; genus Metaphire; species Metaphire vulgaris. The sequence goes on from CM030845.1 coordinate 1,006,532, forward strand.
AACTTCTCTCTCCTCCTCCTCTCTCTCTCCTCTCCTCTCTCTCCTCTCTCCGTCCCTCTCTCTCTCTCTCTCTCTCTCTCTCTCTCTCTCTCTCTCTCTCTCTCTCTCTCTCTCTCTCTCTCTCTCTCTCTCTCTCTCTCTCAGTCATGTGACTCTCTTGATCCATTGCTTTACACTTTTACAGTTTCATCGCGTATTAGGCCTATATCAGGTCGGTGTTGTTAAGCCTATTCATTGTTGTCATTATTATTCAGCAATAATTATTAGATTCCTATAGCCTGTTTAAAGTCACTAGCGTAACGCTTAGGGCGATAAGATTTTGCGGTGGTCGTTGATTTCGGTGCATGGACATTTTAGACTTTACGACGAAATAGGCCGAGATAGAAATAGGTTGTTTGCGTGGCTAATGAAACTGGCAGTCCAAACAGATCTTCTGCTCGTCAGAACACGGAATTTCGAAGACTGTCTTCAGGTATTTAGAAATAAATGCTCACTGATTTCCATACTCAACTCAGAGACTAGTATGTTTTTACAATTTTAAAAAACAAAATGAAGCCAATAAATATAGGCTTGCGCAAGCCTATTATGGATTCGGGTCTGAGGACTAACGTTGTCGTTCTGTCGTTCTTGTTGTATGTTCTGTTTGTATTTTTTTATATTTTTGTACACTATGCACAAAGTCGTCATCAATGCGAGACTGTGAAGCTAGCTAGCAAGATGTCAGCCTTAGATCTTCTCGAGTTCAGCGGAGCTGATTATAAACTGGAAAAGTTTGTCGATGCGTTTCGATCACAGCTTCCGTTGATCATGATCGTCACAATTGGAATTGACTCAAAAGACGACCCACTGCACAGCATATCAACCGAAGACGTAAGCAAGGGCTGCTTATCCGATTTCATTTTCTACCGCTGATATAGCTGCCAACACAGGCGTAAAGTTGGAAGAAAAAGTGGGGGCCAACCCCTATGCCTTTCCCCGCCTATATAGCCCAGCCTAGCCTCTCGAAAAGTGGGAGCTCGAGGTTAGTGGACTAATAAGAGCTTAGGTTTAGGTTAGGCATATTAACATAGGCTAATAGTTTCAGGCTGAGCAGAGAATAGGCCTAAGGCTTTCAGTTAGGTTCATGCGCGGTTCAGACTTTAATTCGTTTCATCACTCTTCTGAATTTTTGCATATATCTATAGCCTACTGTAGCACTAGCATTGTCCAATTTCAAACAGGGTATCAATTTTATAATATTTTTGTGGTCTATAAAACCTGTAATAGAAGAAACCAGCTCTCTTAAGCGCCGTCTTATCTATCGATTGATTTTTTAGACATTTGACAGAGAATAGATTTCTGAAAGAATTTGTATAGTGTCGTTTCAAATGGATCAGTATTTTTCGTGGCATTTCGAAAGCTCTAGAAAAAAATTGAGACAGAATATATTGACAATTCTTGTACGGTTTGACACAGCAAAGATGGGGACACAAGAATATGTGGTTTTAATTCATTTCATCAATCTTCTGAATTTTTGCATTTCTATAGCCTACTGTAGCACTAGTCCTTGCATTGTCCAATTTCAAACAGGCCATGTTGGCCCACCCAATATTTGGCTTGTGGCGCCCTCCATGGGTTCAGTTCCGAACATTTCCATTTAAAACGCCCCAAAATCGTCAAATTTCAATAAAACCGAAGCCCATCATAGTTTGTCTCTCGGAACGGAATAAGATTTTGTAGACTTATCGTTGTGCACGTCGAAACTTAGTCTTTTGCAGTGGCGGCTCCACCGAGGGGGACCAGAGGGGCCCGTGCCCCTATTGAATGCCTGCCCCCAGTGCCCCCCCCCAGTTGGGACCCTATACTTAATGCTACATACATTAATCAACAAATGGTTGGCCCCATCATGATTAGAAGTTGCCACCCCAACGCCCCCCCACTTGCCAAATCCTAGAGCCGCCACTGGTCTTTTGTAGTCGTAGACCCACGCATAGGCTAGCTGAGGTCTATTTGCAGATGTTCTGGATCTACGCACTGAAACACCAGAGACGGGTCTTGGCATTCGAAAAGTCTTCGGGGAAATCGACTTCGAAATATTTCAGCATTCCGCTTGACTACCCCCACCACAAATTTCAAACGGTCAAGACGCTCAACTGCGGTGGAGGCAAGTAAGATAGCTGTCATTCATACGCCGCACAACTTTTCCTCGAAATTCTTACAGAAAACCTGGAATTCTGATTCACAACTAAATCGACAGGCCTATTACAAGATAATCGAATAATAATAATAATAATAATAATTATTATTATTATTATTATTAGTAGTAGTAGTAGTAGTAGTAGTAGAAGTAGTAGTAGTAGTAGTAGTAGTAGTAGTAGTAGTAGTAGTAGTAGTAGTAGTAGTAGTAGTAGTAGTAGTAGAAGTAGTAGTAGTAGTAGTAGTAGTAGTAGTAGTAGTAGTAGTAGTAGTAGTAGTAGTAGTAGTAATAATGTGATTTTAAGTGGTTTAGGAGGCTAAGTAAGCCTGTGTGAAACCACTGATTTAACCATATGCAGTAGTAGTAGCAGCAGCAGCAGCAGCAGCAGCAGTAGCAGCAGCAGCAGCAGCAGCAGCAGTAGTAGTAGCAGCAGCAGTAGCAGCAGCAGTAGCAGTAGCAGCAGTAGTAGTAGTAGTAGTAGTAGTAGTAGCAGTAGTAGTAGTAGTAGCAGTAGTAGTAGTAGTAGTAGTAGTAGTAGGGAACATGGGGCAAGATGACGAGGTTAACGTAAAACGACCGTTTCCTATGTATCTTTTATTCCAATTGTCAAGTCTGAGGTATACTCTAGCGATTGGAAACGTCAATGAACTAAGTTATGCCATTATATTGTTGAAATCTCGAAGAATCAATATGCAAAAATTGGTTTAGGGGCAAGATGCTATAGGAAAGTAGCCCCATTTGTTCGTCATCTTACCCTTTACAACCAGTTGATATTAAGGTAACTCAATTAGAATCAAGCAGACCAGTGTAATTAGGCCTAAGCTGCAATTTTATCCAACTAGAATCTCAAATGCCACAAGTTATGTCTCAAGACAGTAGCAAATAGTAAAGTGATGTCGCCAGAAGCAGTAATCAAATTTGAATCTAAAAGTGAAACGCCGCAAGAAATGTGGCCCCAGTAGTCAGTCATCAATCAGATCAATCGGCTACCAGTATGTACTGTAGCCTAGTAGTAGTAATGATAGTGCCATCTTGTAAGTTCCAAACTGTCTGGCAAATCATTTTGCCAACTTATCTTCTAGTTCTACGTTAAAACTGACTGAAATCGTCCCAAGTTTGTTGATAATACATTATAATTAACATGGCGTCTTTATGTCGCAAATCATTTCAATTTTTGAGATTGGCAAAGTTGTGAAGCTTGGTCTAAAACTACATTCACGAAGCATGTCATCTTGCCCTCATTTCTCGATTAAATCTCTCCTAAAAACTTAATACTATTTAATTCAGCAAGAATTATAGTCACTGACCTAATAAATCACACGCTTACAATGTGTACGAGGCTTTCTTATAGTCGTGCGCTGGTTGCCTAAGCCAGAACAAAGATTTGGCCCAAATATGGCTGATTAATCTTTATCACAACCCTCAACTGTGATTCTTAAGTATTTCATCATCATACATTGCTGGCCAGGATTTGGCATCATTCGTCATTTTTGTTCGTCAATGTAGTAGGTAGTAGCCTAGTTAAGTATAGTGCATTCAAATCTTTGTTTAACTAGTGTTTGGGGCCTCATTTCTAAGATAATAAAGTTGCAGGCACTCAATGTTTGGATATCACCAGTGGCAGCCCAGGATTTGGCAAGTAGGGGGCCGTTGGGGTGGCAACTTCTAATCATGGGGGCCGCCACTGCATATCACTAAATTCTGTAATTACGCCAGTGCCTTGCTATCTATTATAATATCAACGTTTTAAATTCCTGTAATAACGTTATTCTAAGTGGTCTGGGAGGCTAAGTGAGCCTGTGCGTCGACAAACCGCTGTCTCGCGACATTGCCAATTTTAAAAACAGGCAGTCAACACAAAATGCATCGCGAAGAGAAGGAAACGAAGGTCGTTCTCGGTCAACCGCAGTCTCTCAAAGACCTCGTAGAAGACATGAAGCGGTCACCTTCTGGTCATGGCGGGCAGTTACATTTTACCTTTCAAAATACGGAAGAGATTCGAATCATCAGAGAAGGTGCCGCGGACCGTAGACGCCAAATCTCAACGCTGAAATACGTCATCGAATACGAGCAACGCTACCTCGTCGGTCACCCGATCGTCAAAAGTGCGTCCACAAAACTCGATTAGATGACGCTATTTGAGAGATTTATAGGAGGTATCACACCAGGGATAATTTTACACCCCCTAACACTCTAACAACCCCAATTTGAGACCAGCACCCCCACCCAATCTCAGTATATGGGATTACCTTTTTTTGCTTGTCAAACTTTTTGGCAAGGGTATCCAGA
>CM030845.1:1015996-1152997 GCA_018105865.1 Metaphire vulgaris
ATGCCAGGCCCAGGGCGACCGTGTGCTGTTGGTTGTCCGCTGGGTTTATTTTCATGAACGGGTAGAAGATCTGAGACCAACAAATGTTCTCTCGACAGATGTTCGAAGGAGCGTAATTCCTCTTTTCGTACCTAAAAAAACAAAAAGGTTTTAAATTTTACACTGAACCACTAGTGGCATAGCGCCGAGCGCAGGGTTGTACTTAGGGTATTTGGCACCCATGGCGGAAAGGGGGGTTAAAGAAAATTAAATTATTAGCTGGTTAACAAATATTTAGTTAACAAATCACAACATTTTATTGGCATGATGAGATTAAAACTACAGATGCACTTTTCTTGCTTTTACAGATGCGAACTGGTCTACGATGTGCTCCTCAGAGTCAGCTTTCTCAATTCCTTCCAATAATAATAATAATAATAATAACAATAATAATAATAATAATAATAATAATAATAATAACAATAATAATAACAACAGAGTTTTTGGTACTCCCTTCAAGTGGTGCCCAGGGGGGCACCCGCCCTCCCTGCCATACCTCTTTTCACTGCACACAAAATTAATTCACATTATTTTAATTAATCATAGGATAGATTAAAGAGCAATGTTCCAAATGTCCCCAAATGCTTCAAGGCCTCAAAAACTTTTAATTACAGACACACAAATAACATAACTATTGAAAAAGCGCTTGCCTTGAATGTTCTGGGACTGGTTCTGGTGGAACTTCTACGAAATTAACCGCACTAGTGACATGAAAGCTTTGTACAAGGGTCGAGTTGGCGCGGCACAATGCACCGCCCGTTCCGGCACAACTCCAGCGCCAAGTCGACAAAGTGTATCTACAATGGTAACGATTAGCACATTGAAATAGCCGGACAACAAGTGGTAACTGCGGTAACACAAGTTAAGTTTCGGATGCTCAAATTCATGTTAACCCACAAATTCCATTTCACATCCATGGCTTGTGACATTCATATCACACACCAGCCACAATATTGTTGACGATATCCTTTGCAAAATAACTCAAACCAGATCATGCAAACACTTTTTGTCATTCCTAGGTTAAAATAATTTAAAGTGATTTATAATTTTAATTATTAATTTTTTTTCTCTTGCCACATTAACACGAACTAAACTACATCATTAAAACATGATCAATAATTATAACAAACCAGAGTTTCAAAAATCATTTTGAGTCAGTTTAACTTCAGTTAAAGAACAAATAACCTTATTTTTGCTCCAACAATTCTATGGATTGATTGATGATTCGACTTTCCCGCAGCCGCATACAACACCTCCAGCTCTACTCCAGATGGAATATTGAGACACCTTCCCTTCACTTCTGTGTATTCATCATACAAAGGAGGATGATAGGATGGTGATGATGATGGTGATGTGGAGCCCGTTGTTACCTGTTGTCCTTGCGCTGTCTGAAAAGTGAATGCTTCTGTTGCTCTTGTTGGCAACGTGTCGTCAAATATGTGCGAAATGTTTTCTCTGAAGCGACAACAACAACAAGGTTTACTTGTCTATAGCGTAAATGCTCACACAGTGAAAAAATTACAACTATGTAATGCAACAAACAGCTTAAATTTCTATTTTTAAATTCATCAACCATTTAAGACTCAGTCTACAAAAGCCCCTTTGGCACATTTGTAACCATTGGGGTCCCAGTCCCCCCCACCCCACCTCCAACAAAAAGGGAGGCTTTTTATGGTCGTGGAGATTTTTTCACCCGAGAACCTGAAAATGTCTACATGTCCCCCTATTCCTAAAACCTGGCTACGCGCCGTTTTTAACCATAATACATATTTCATACGAATGCGCAATTGTATTTAGAATTTAGTATCTTTGTATTTATGAAGAGGGTTTTATCTTGCCTAATTATTGTAGTCCAGTCGGTCAAATTGTCGGCGTAAGGATTTCCAACCAAGCTTATGTAATTGGACGGCATAAGACTGTCCTGACCACTCAACACTTGTCTCCTGCAACGTAAAAACAACGCGTAAAATAGTACGCGTAAGAAGAACTTCTACGCAACTACTTGTTACGATATCATTTACCAGTATGGACCTACAACTGGTGGGGATGATGGAACTAATTTGGGGGTGTCAGTGAAAGACAGAAGTGAAAATTGCTAAACAATTGTGTATTCCTGCATACAACCATTCTGTTGGACCTGACAGATATAAACACAAGGTAATAAGTGCTTCCCATTAATAGTCAATTCAGTCAATCAATCAATCAATCAACCGACCAATCAATCAATCAGCTTATCATTTTTTAAAAACTTAAAAATAATTTGTCAAAAATACATAATTATAAATAATTACATCAATATCAATGTTCCGTAATTCTTCAATGATGGCAGAACTAATCTGAGTCATCAACAAAGATATCACAGAAAATGTAGAATGAAGACTCAAAGAGGAGGTTCGGTTTTATTACGCTGAATCGTAAACGTAAAGTCACTAAAGTGTAAAGAAGAATTACTTCAACAGATCGCAGTTCTCAAAGTTGTCAAGGCTGAGGCGTAGCGAACACTGCCCGATGCTGTTTACGCCAAAGAGAACCGGTGACCTTGAGGCTCCATCGCAAAGAGAACTGAAGCCTGTGGCAAAATATTTACCAATTACACACTAATTACTTATTTACAATTTACATAGGCTTCCGGTTCTGCACAGCTTAAACACAGTTGATACAACTCAGTGTAAAAATACCAAAACACAAAAAAGAGAGGAGGAGAGGGGACAGAGAGAGAGAGAGAGAGAGAGAGAGAGAGAGAGAGAGAGAGAGAGAGAGAGAGAGAGAGAGATGGAGAAAAGTCCCACATACAGATAAAATCACTACGGTATACTTTCAATCTATACTTGTTCCAAAAATATTTTGTCTTGTCTTGTTCTACTATTATTATCACTAGTCATTACTACTATTACTATTTACTATTATTACTATTTTACTGTTACTATTACTACAGTATTACACATGTAAACTGACTGGGACTCCAGAGTGAAAGTCTGCTGGAGGTGTTTGTATCAATGTACTGCACATCGGATGATCCATTTTGAACGACTGAAATCCCACTTATCACTGGACGATTGCTGTCATACCCTGACAAAAAAAGACATCCAAGTTAGCCACAACGGTAAATTTTTACACCAAAATCAACTTCATACACTCAAGCGAAGAGGATTTCAAGCTTTTAGTCATTTAACACATGAACATTATTATATGCACTGGCATCTGTATAAGTGTTCTGGGTAAATTTGTGCTTGTATACCTGTTCAGCAATTTTAACTGGCAATATATCTGTAAATGCAAAACATCAAAATACAACGTACATTACACCAAATGAATTCGCATAAATCAGTACGGTAACTCTCAACTGATTATTTTCTAAACTCTCAGAATTTCTACTCTCTTTGACTATATTCACAATATTTCCTTTTTCTTTCAACTTCTACAAAATAATTTCTTATTGAAGAGAATTCCTCTGCAAATTAACTTTCTAATTTTAAAAAACCCGCATCAAACCTGGATTTCCTGACACAGGTAAAACTGGCAAAATTCCTCGATTTTCCGCTTCTGACGAATTTGACGTCTGACCCAGAAAGGTGGCGGCAAACTGCTGAGTCAGCATAGCCGGAGTGCCTGCACTGCCCGTAGTAAGTGCCACCGGTGCCAAAATGATCGTGGCGTTCAGATGCAGCACCGACTGTCCGGCCCAAGTGAAACTGTACAAAACCCGGACGACGGCATTGCTGCACGTATTTGAAACGTTATCTCTAACCGGTTCTGGGGGTGCAGTGAAACCATTGTCCCAGCCACAGCGAGGCGGTAGACCGGGCGAAACCGGCGCACCCCCAACCGAGTAATTTCCGCAGACGAACGCCCCGGTGATCTCGTCGAATCTGCAGTCGTCGCCGGCGTCACCGGGCAGACCAAAAAGTTGAACCTCCGAAGGGCGAAAGACGTCTCGGAAAGTGACGTTCGAGCCCTGATACCCGGCCCCGCTGCTGTCGCAAAGGAAGTCAACGTTAACTGACGTCACCACGGCCCGGCCCTGTTCCTTCAAGACCACCGGCCCTGTTGCAGCGCCCCACGTGGGTGACTGGGCGTACGCGAGAGCGCTGAGCGGCGAATCGCGAGCGCACAGCGTGCTCGACTGCGACATGTTCTGGACCCAATCGCTCCTGGTGTCCACAAGAAACTGAACCGGCGACCATACCTTCCCCTGCGGCAGAGTGAGAATGTAGTTGGGGCCTGTCAAAAATGCGGCAGGGGGTACTTGAAGACCGGTCTTTACGGAGAGTCCTTTCTTGTATCCCAGACTGGAACCGTCTGGTTCTCCGGGGACTATAGCATAGCTGTTTCTGAAATCAGGAAAAATGCCAGTGAAACATACAATATCGAGATTTTTATATACATCAGTACAATGTTAATCTTAAATAGTTTCATAATATTTATATGTAAAAACATTAACAAACTGTCTCATTAAACAAGTGCTAAATTTCCACGCTCATTGAGGTCAATAAAATCAAAATATCAGAAAGAGAAAAGAAGAATTATTAGCAAATATAAGTAAAATAAAAAAAAATTCAAATATATTCAGACTAAAGAGCAATCTCATTAATATAATGCAAAATTCAAAATTATTCTGAAACAATAACAAGTGGGCAAAGTATTTCTAATATAATCAAAAAGAATGCTGAAAGGTTTAACCCCTTAACTGGGGACCCCGGATATATCCGTCCATTTTACATTGTGTTACAGTTAAATACCCAGTTAAGGGGTTAAAAAGAAAAGCAACCTGAAAGAATATTCGAAATTTCTGGACGCTTTTGCATCAAACGCCGTCTGATTTCGAATCAGTCCTCGGGGGTAGAAATATCTGCCGAGGAATCCGTTGTTTTCCTTGTGAATGCACATGATTGGAAACCACCCGGGAGTGTCGTGATAAGTGGCATCACAAAAATCATGCGACATTTCACCCTCCATTCCACCAAAATAACCCTCGATGCAGCTAAAGACTTCAATGTCAAACGGAGTGCATTCCTACGGATAAAAACAACACATATTCAATCATAATAGATAGCAGCAATGGTGGTGGTGATGATGGTGGTTCAGGTAGCAGGTAGTGATAATAGTAGTAGTAGTAGTAGTAGTAGTAGTAGTAGTAGTAGTAGTAGTAGTAGTAGTAGTAGTAGTAGTAGTAGTAGGAGTAGTAGTAGTAGTAGTAGTAGTAGTAGTAGTAGTAGTAGTAGTAGTAGTAGTAGTAGTAGTAGTAGTATGATTTTTTGTTATTATCATTATTGTTATCTCACATTTCATATGCCAAAAACTGAGCTACTTTCGCAACTAGTCTCTAGTCCTGCAAAGCGTTAATCTGCTTACAGTGTCACAACAGCAGTTGGCATCACACATTCCAACCGTCAGATTACAGGGGCAAGGAGCCAGATTCTTGTACGCTGGGTCAATGATTGGAGTTTCCAACATCATATTCTCTGAAGCTAAAAACAGCACATGGAAAACAACGACAAGCTTAAGAACACAACTAATAATGAAATTCAAACAATAGTTTGTAAACTAAAGACTGCCATATCACCATGCTACATAGAGAGGAATAGCATAGCATGAAGATAATTTAGTTTAACTGTGAAAATCCACATATTGATTAAAGCATTATAATAACTACTGCATCATTATCAAAGTACTGTATAAATTGAACTTCATCATTTTTACTTTTGCATTACGACATTCAATCGGAAATTGGAAATGGACGCTGGAAGCAATACTCATTTACTATTACTTTACGCCTACAGTTACCGGTAGCAAGAGTCCAATTGATGTAGAGAGGCGGTGTAAGGGTGACAGCGGCAACCATGACAGCAGTGAAATTCAGAAGTGGATTGCCTGACGCTGGTTCCGCGCTGCAGCACCTTGTGACGACCAGCTCCTGCACTGGTTCCGTCACTTCGTAGATCCTTTCCAACCAGAGTATGCGGAACAGGTAGCTCTTCTACATACAGTGAAACCAAATACATCCTAGAACAAACCCAATAGAGGACAAGAAGAAGAGGGCAAAGAATGAGACTGCACAGCAAGACCATAATGTGAATGAATGAGATTAATGAAACACAGTGGTTCTCACACAGTGCAGATCCTACTGAACCATTCTAAACCCGGTCATCATCATCATCATCATCATCATCATCATCATCATCTTTATCAGTCACTATGATGATGTGTAACTGGAAGTTTCTGAAAGATTTCAATAATATTTGAGGTTGTGTTCGTAATCAGTGACAGCAGGATTGAAATGATAATAAAATTCCAACAGCAAGACGCTAAGACAAAGTACACCTTAGCCGATAACATTATGCCATAAAACATAGGGGCATCATCATCATCATCCTCCTCATCATCATCATCATATAGCACAACAAAATGTAGACAATGCTTCATGAGAATGTGCCAAAAATATGAAATCAGTTCCTAACCAGATCAGTGTTGGAGAAGACAAACTCCGCGTCCTGAAGCTGCCACGACCCAAATGAATATGTCGGAGGAGGAGCAGTTGTTGCTGCCGATCTGTTCACTACAGCAAAAACAAAAGGATTTGCGACAGAAATTATTGACCGAGCTTAGCTCTCAGAAAAAAAGGGAGCAGCAGACATAACATAGCTTAGTAATCACAACATAAATAAAGTGATTAAAAGTTCCTTCTTCTCTATGTAGACTATTTGTTAATTTCTATGGAAGCCATTTGCAAACAAAGAATCCTGATGAAATCTATCTCTGTAAAAAGAAATTGTACAACAGTAATATATCTGATCTGAAAGAATAAAATACTACAACCACCAAAGCTAACACAGACTCTCTACCTGAATCAGAAGTAGTGATGAAGAAATTATGTGTTGATGTGACTGCACCTATTTCAGAATTTTCACAATTCAAGAAAACAAGAGACAGATCAAACAGAACATCCATGCAAATCAAAAAACAGAAACTCAAAGAAACAACCAAACATACAAACGAACTCTATGATCAGTGCACAAACTCAGTCTATAGCGGTGCATTAGCTAAACAGTCAAGCTCGTTTAAAATCACTTTCAATCAACTGCTAATGCTGTATAGCACATATTTGACCAAGGCATGTATGTCCATATCGTAATTTTAAAGTGGCATAGGAAGTATTACTAACCGTGTGAAAGCCACTAGGAACTAGTTTTAGCAATTTCTTATGTTATATTAATTTGTCTGATGAAATGTCCCATAGCTAGACCACAACTTAATAAGTGAGAAACGAGTGGGAATGCTGTAACTGTGACTGATATAGGCCTCTGAGGTAAAACATTTCTAAGACCCAATTTTGCAGTCCAGCATGCCACTGATAGTTTACAATAACAAAAGTAGACTATTGACTATAATGACCGTTGCTGAATATAAATGCTTTGACATTGAAAGAAGCAGTATTAAACGGGCATGACCTCATAGCTAACCAACACTTCTAAAGCAAATAAGGTCTTTTAAAAAGAATAAATGTGAACAAAGGCAGTCTCAGAATGCATTTGGAAATTTATGGCATAATGTTGAATTATTCTGTTTTCAAACAATAAATCTATTTATTACCTGACGTGAAAATTTTGATTGACGATAAAGTATAAATTTCAGTGGAATCTGATTTCAAACGAAAAATTCAAAAGAATCCAGAAAATGAAACAATGAGATCACATAATTGCAAAATTTTGGTAGCAATATGAGAACATGAAATGCAAAAACCATCATTCTATTATTTAGGTGAAATTTTCTAACAGATATTGTTAGTTTACCGGGTATGTGCTTCAACACAAATCATCAAAAGAAGCAATAGAACCCAAAAAGAAAAGAGAAAGCAACATCTCTAGAAGATTGGTTCAAACAGCCAAACAAATTAAAACACAGAAAACTTTGTGTAATTTGGTAGAAAATTCAATACAGCAGCAATTTTCCAATTTAAAAAAAAACTGGTTCAATGCCAGAAAGAAACTGAGACTAAAAATTATTGGGCATGCAGATGCAAAATCAAAGTATCACATTTCAATAACGATAACACACTATCTAGCTTTCTCATGCAATGCTACAATACACTATTGAAATTATATAGCCAAATTACAGTAATTAAATTGAAACCACAAAATATGATAAATATAATCCAGTCAATTGGAATGTGTTGAATTTTTATTTAACTTATTTGCTTCATTATTTTTTATTCGGCTGCTTGACCATGTGCTATAAAGATAAACCAAAACCAAACTATATGTTGAATTCACACAGCGAACGAAAAGCTCAAACTGCACCAAAAAAGAGAATGACAACAGATTGAAGAACGGAAATAAGAACAACGGAACAACGGAAACACATCAGAACATAGGAAGCTAGCCTGGTCTGATTGTCGATCCAGGTAAAGACACACAGCCTGTCTGTCTGATAATGTTCGTGACTTCGTTCCAGGTTTTGACAGTTGAAACAGAACAAGTAAAAGTGATCGACTCGATTGGAGGCACTCGGTTGATCGACAGAATCGCCTAAAATAATGAACTCATGCAAAGAGAACATTTCCTTAGTTAGGAGAAAAGTTGGAACCCATAATACAAGATTCTAAAATCTATGGTCCATCACAAGACAATATGCTAATGACAATAAGATACAATACACATAGAATCGAATCACTTAATTAAGGAGTAAAAGATAAATATCGCCTGCACAAAAGATTTTTCAATGTTTCAAAAACTCATTTATATGTGACATGATTTAAACAGCACCTAGTATAAATAATTTTGCTAGAACACTGCAGGCATGTAGAAGCATGTGGAAAAATGTGAAATTGTATACAACTCATTAGCATTAATGCAAAGATATGGTAACATGATGGAAAATTCATGCATATTATATGCCTACCTGCATTTTGGCTCGATTCAAAATGGTACGATTAGGCTGCAGCAAGACAACTGGTACATACTGAACAACCGTTGCAGCTTTACCTGAAGAAAACAGCAACCGTTAAGAAAACTGAAAACAACTAGATTCACATAAAGATTATTTGAAACCCAAGACACAACAACGCATAAATTAAGAACCATTTTTCACTGGCGTCCATACTTACCGGTTGAATTTGTCCTCATAAACTGGTAGCCGTTGTTTTGTGATTCGCCAGAGCAAGATATGCTGAAAGAGGGCGATGCGTTGTACTGTGGGGTGTACGCTACCTGCAAAATATCCATTGGAACTAGTTCAGCCAATCAGAAAATAATTTTCAAACTCATGGGCGACTGAGCGCGAGAACAAAATGTCGATTCAAAATTCTGGAAAAATCAAACAAGCCGCCCTAACTTTTATTTAACTCTGCAAATCAATAACAGGACACGTTCAGATTGCAAACGACTTCGCACTGTACCTCCAGAACTTGAGAACCAACAGGAAACAACTTCTGTTGGAAGGACAATCCGACGCAAGTCACCAGCACATCGTTACCCTGTGCTACTTGGCTTAACAAAACATGCAATAAATCATTGAGATCACCATTACTTGATGTACCACAATTAACTCAAAGTCAAAACAAACTCAATTAAAGTGGATTGCAAATATTTACTATAGAAAAAAATCTGCATATCAAATCTAAAGAGGCATGATTAGAATCAAAGGTGGAATCAACTCAACGTGAAATTTTGTAGATAATTACGGTACATTTCAAAACAGAACAGTACAGTCAGTAAGTATGGGGAAGAAGAACAAGAACAAACTAAAAAAGGCATAGCGCAGTGTAATCTGTCATTTATACAACTGAGTATTTAAGTATCGCTAATATTGCGTGTAGCACATGACTATAGCACTATGCAAATAAGCAGCATATTAATTATAATTCAAAAAATCCAAAGAACATATGCTTAGAAACTAAGCAGATTGACTTAGAAAGTTTCGACTTCATTTATTTAAAAGAGAAAACGAAATTGGTTCCTCCACTGTATTGGATGGGAAAGCCTTCAATTTCAGCAAACTGGATGTTTCATTTCATATAAATTCTATTGATATTAGTGTAGAGCTACCTCAGTTTCACGTAGATCGGCTGTCCCATAGTGTAGACGCTGCTGTACAGGTTGACAATGCCTTCAGGGTAAACAGTGAAGCTTCAAAAACAATCAAATATTCTCTTATAGGCAACATTTAATGCTTTTAACACAACACTAAAGAAACTTAACATGCTATTCTGGATAATCCAATCATTTCTCTTTGAGATTCTTGGTTTAAATTTTTCAGTGATTGTCTTCATCATTTCAGAAGTTTGCCACTACTCAGACACATACATATACAGCCAATTATTATTACAAGATATGCTAAAAATATTAATCAATAAACCCACTGACATTTCTTATGTAAAAAAAATGCTTCAGATTAGTTAAATTGTTTAAATTGCTCACTTTACATCACTAGAGGTCACAGCTCTGCTGAACGGAGGAGGACCACTGCACCAGCAACGAAGCCTGGAACTCCGACCAGCGACTGGGGAGCTGGTACAACACAATTAACATTCAAAACAAATCATGAATATTTATAAAATCCTATTGCATATGCAAATCAGAAGAGTATATCAGTTGTCATTTTCTAAAATATGTATCAATCATACATATCTAAACTCAAAACAATCTTTAATTTTGAAAACATCTATTGATATCTAGTGTACAAGCGATTCAATATTATTTATTCAACTGATATTCATAATTTTATAATTACAAAAAGACTAATTGATGCTCTGATTTTTAAGATTAGCTTTGACGAAGGTGCTGACATCTGCTGATCATACTTAAAAATTGTTTATACTGTATATTCTTGACAATTTCTAAAAACAATTTCTAAAGAATATTTCTATCCTTTTAAATCATATTCTGAAATAAATAAAATCAACTACACCGAAATGGAACATTTCCAAAGAATGGTCCAACCGAAGGATTTCCAATTCCTATCTCGACAAATTGGAATGTTGCAGTCGAGTATCCAGCGACAATCAAATCAACTCCACAAGTCACATTAACTGCCTTTGGAAAGGACAAAAAAACATCAAAAAACATTACTTCATATAAAGAGTAATAAAGACAATACATAGCACATGCCTAAAATGTACGTTAATACTTAAACAAACAACATTGCTTCAAAGAAAGCACAAATGTATTGTTCAGGCAAAGTGTATCAGACCAACTGGATCACGGATGATCTACAAAAACTATTCTGCCATCCAAACAACTTGTCTGTGATCCCCTTTCAGCACTTTATGTTCCACAGGCCACCAGAGATTAGGCTATATGTCAGTGAAACCATTTGGAATGCAAGCTGAACCCAGCAAACCCAGTCTGCCAAGTGCCAACCTTATCAGAGTTCTACTGTACACAACTGCATCACAGTCAAGACTCAAATCTTAAAACGTTAGTATAATTAAGATAATTAAGCAGCCATAATAAAAGCAAGCATGGCATAAATTTAGTTAAAATATATTCAACATTTCTACAGGAAAGAAAGTCAAAACTTACAGGAGCCCCGACTGACTCGTTGTATATTTCCACGTAAACAGGAATCAGAAATGTTGTAGCAGGTTGATTAACACTAAAGTTGAAGCTAGAGACGGTATCATTCTCTCCTTTACCAATAAATACTTTCCCTGGAACATCTGAAATGATCAAAGAAGCACAAACCATCACAAAAGCATCAATGTTGATAAGTAAGCTGAACCTTCCCTCAAAATGTAAATGCAACTGGAAATTGCACAGATTGCTTTGATGATATTTAGAGCTGGAAAATGAAAAAAATTTTAATTGCACTAAATTTTATGAGTTTAAACTTTCGTTTGAATCAGTGCAGGGTAAGGCAAGGGCTAGAGTTAGAGCTAGGGTCAATAAAGAAGAGAGAACTGTAATGTGTGACAGGTGATTGTAAAAGTTGAAAAGTGCACAAACAAGTGTGCAAATGTTGAAAGGCACTTAAATGAGTGAACCCAATCTAATGAAATTTTGCACCAATGATACAAATAGAAGTTGATATTTTTATTTGCAAACCAAAAAGTAAGAGTTCAATTGTTGAATGATAAAGACTAATGACACAAATAGATGCTCAAACATCAATTGTTTAACGTTGTTGATGACAATTTTGCAACAGCTTCATTCAACAGCAAAGCCAATGGTTTAGTTCTAATTTGTAAAACATTGATCATTCTGTTACAATTATTGATTAAGCAAATTTGCATTAAAATTCTTAACTGCATTAATTTTTTTTGCGATCAATTCTTTATCGCGTTAACTCGCAAATTTGACAGCCCTAATAGGCCTAATAATGTCAACAGTTTACAGTGCTTCGAAGATCATGACTACCCAGGGTGGCATGTTAACGCTCAAGTAAGTAAATAAAATTTCATGAATGACTATAACGTTATGAGAGTAGTGCCGTGGGTCGTGGGAGATACCTTTTCATATGTGCTCATAATATATTCCATGCTTGTATACTATTTGATGCTGTGCTTGTCACGAATAAAGATTATTATATATGATCTCCGGTTCTTATGAATGAATCCGGACAGATAGTTTATTAACGTCGCAATTATAGTTCTTTCCATAATTTCTTCATTAATGATTACAAAATGTTACGAATCTGGCGTTTTTTAATCTATTTAATGTACTTACTTACTTCTTGTTCCGTATAATTGTTTAATTGCTCGAACTCTCACCTAAAGTCTGCGCAAATGTGGATATGGAGTAAAAATAAACGATAATAATAATCATTAATACAGGTAAATTTTTCATTATTATTCCTTGTTATTTATTTTCGGATAAATCTGTAAAATTCTTGTCAAAAACTGTGAAGGCGTCGCATCGCACCATTGACAACAGAACTGTGTCGCCGCCGGAAATTTTAGAAAACTAGTAGAGAATTAGCGCAGAGCCGCAGACTGTGCTGTCAAGTAAGTAAGCAAGCAAAGTAAAATCTCGTGGATTTCTATAGCGCCTTGAAAAGCAGCACAACAGTAGCTGCTTATTCCTAGGCGCTCAGCCTCACTTAAAATAGCTATGGGGAAGGTATGTTATCAGCCAGGCATTAGTCAACGTCCAAAGCTTTGCTATTCCCCTTAGATGGCTCCCACCAATTTGGAACGATATCGACTGATGGCCTAGGCATCATGAGAGAGGGGCCACAGAAGTTTATTGATGACTGATACTGTGCATATAAAGTTTACGCAGAATGTCACCATCAGAACTGTTCCACGTGCATTTTTGGCTTCTGCTCTATCAAACTTTTTATTAAAATAAATTCAAATGTCCCTTGACAATTTCTTGTTTTATTATGCTTAAAACAGCCATTCTATAAAATAATCTTATGGTAGCAGAAACTATACAACACTACATTGTACAAGTTCACTTTTTATTGAAATAAAAATAATTTAAAATCCAGTACAATAGCAATCAACACAAAGAATGAGTAAACACCCTACACTTAAACCAGCAAATGACCAAGTATAACGCCACTTCTATTCTAAAATTTCCTCTGTAGCTAGAACCCAGCCTCTCTGCCCTGTGGATACTGTATATACTGACCATTGCCTGGTTGACCATACTTAGCCTATAGCTATTTTGAGACACTGTAGATTAAGCACCCAAAAATAAACAGCTACTATGGTACTACTTTAAAAGTGCTATATAAATTTACAAGATTTTTCTTGCATAAATAATTTCAGCAATTATTCAGTTCTGGCAATCATTGAACCATATTCTAGATACTGTACATCCAATAATTTTCAATCCAACAATGAGAAGCATTCAGTGAAATGCAGAATCTCTGCAGAAAAAAAAATTTGTTCATACAAACAGAAATAAAAACAGTAATTTATTAATTACCGGTAAACATTACACAATTACTTAAGAAACGAAAGCCTGTGTAATAAACATTTCATTAGCGCATAGACACAGTCCAGTTTTGTCCTCCAGCCATGTTCTTTGACATTCCATATTAATGCAAAAGATAACTTACATTTTCTAGCAAGACTTTTGTAATCAAAATCAGTCTTATTTATGTTTGGTTAACTAGATTCACAGCAATAATTGTAAAACCATAAAACCAAATGGAACCAGTGTCTTCAAAGACTTAACAATGCTTATAAAACTAAAATTATATTTACAGTAAAACATTAATAAGGATTGTCAGGAAAACAAAGAAGTCGGTAAAAATTTTTAAAATTTAATGTGACTAGCTAACAAACTGCAAAAATATTTTCATCGGACTTAACTAGCGGTAATGATTATACAGATAAACCGAGGTTTTCATAAACATCCAGCAAATTAAAAAATGATCATGGCATAACAAAGGCCATTATAACAAAAAGACTTAATTAATACATTATTCCAAACTTTAACCATTTGACCATTGCAATCCAAATAACAAATAGGTCATGAACATGAAATATTGACCTTATGGGGCCAAAGGGTTAACAGGCCTGACTCAATTTGAAAAAGGTCAAAATTCATAACCTTAAAACAGCTCAGTAGTAATAAATTCACGATGCAAACAATACAAAACACTCAATAAAATCAGAATGTAAGAACAGAACACAAGCGCATTTTTCTGAAACTGAACGAGACCGAACTGCATGTTGACTTTGGTTTGAAAGAATTGAAACGGGAAAAGCCCAATCAGCTGCCTTCAGTAGCTGTCAAGTATTTCCAACAACAATGTTCAACAGTAAGCCACTTGTTTAAAAGCAGTGTTTGGACAGGTGCAACTGTGTACAATAGCTGTACAATACCTGTGTACAATACCTGAATGAAAGAGCAGCTATGATGATGCTAACATTCACCTAAGCTCTCCTGAAGAATTAACAAGACTGCACTCTTTATCTCAATGCTAACAATATTTTTCTGCATAGACAACAAAACTCAAGAAATTAAATTAACCAGCCACGAGTTTAATATCTCTCAACAAATGGACAGAGACAATAACAAGATTGCAACTGCTTGGCAATTGAATATTCTCAAACATCATACAGTAGAATCCGAATATATCGAACAGAAATTGTGGGGGTACACTCCTGCTTTCAAAGAAATGTCAAGTCTTCCCTCCAACTACAGGTATGTACTGATGAGCAGAAATGGGGTGCATCTGAGATTTCAACAATTTGCCATTAATTACAACACATAACCTGTAGCTGGAACTTTTAGGTTGTTCTTAGCTATGCCAATGTAAAAATCTTTAATTTTTAGTCCTCAAAAGGCAGCATCAATCTGCAACTCTTCAAATACAAAAATGTGTACACACACACACACACACACACACACACACACACACACACACACAGCCCTATTTGAAATACTGAAAAAATTAACAAACTATCAAATAAAACTGAAAATGCCTCGTGAAATTAGAATATCTTACTGCTGGCTAATTCATCAAATTACTCCACTTTTACAAATACTTTATAAAAGGCAGCAAAAGAATGTCAATCAATACTGCTATAAAGTATAACAAAGACAAATAAGCATGTTGATACTGTAGTTTCTATAAAGCCAGTTACAAAAGACGAAACGTTATGAACAGTCACATCATCTGGACAATGGTCGGCATTGAATCGTAGTGTTCTCAATTTCATGTACAAACACTGTACAACTGTACAACCTGCAAATGACATCGGAACGCAACCGTTCATGCCAATGTTGTTTCAGCGTCGTCTGACACGGCTTTGTCTTCAGTTGACCCTGCAGCAACATCTCCTGTGCCTTCTTCTTTTTCCTGTTCTTTGTCTTGAGTTGATGGAGAGTCTTCTGCGCCTGGCTGTTGTTCTGAATCTCTAGCGGCAGCACCGCTGCTGCCATTTGCTGGAGACAATTCGTCCTCTGTGTTGCGTTCCTCGGTTGACTTTTTATCCTCTTCACCAGACTGTTTTTTCTTTCAATCGATCATCAAAATCAATTAATTCATTTAATAAGTCATTTTATATGGCCCACGAGCTAAATCATCAACCTACTTTATGAATTCTTCTATGTTCAACCATAGACACTGCCCTCAAACGTAGAAAGTGTGAACAGTGACATTGGCAGTATGATCAACATTAAGCTAATATTAACATCTATATATTAATTAATTATTAAACGTTATAATTATACATAATCAAGCCATTATTCATTAATGAAATAAATTTCAATTAAAGACTGTACAGACATGCATTCTACGTTCTTACTTAGGAAATGTGGAAACATTGTTATCATTAAGAATATCTTCCATTGATTTCCTTTCACTGACCCGTGCATTTCTTCGAGGTGTTGCCGCCATTTTCTCTTCTGCTTTTGGAGTCTCCATTCGCCGACGCAGTCTTCTCCCCTCAGAAAGATCGAGATCTCCGTAAAATGCCTTTGCTGGAAACAAGTGAACAAAAGAAACACATAATATAATAATTCATAGACACAACTCAACTTCATCTTTCATATTAGATAGACCCAGCTGCTATAGCCACATCTAAGTGGATCTGACCATCTTCTAAGTTGACGGCTTTAGTGTTCCACGTGTCTTTAAATTCCCACACGTGCTGGAGAAATGCAAAATATCGCGTCGTCGCAATCTAACCAGATGCAACAAGAGCATGATTATCATGTCTAATTACAATGCAACCAGCACGGTAAATGATTCTGGTCACCTTGGATCTGACAAATTAAAGCATTAACCCCTTAACTGGGGATCTCGGATATATCCATCCATTTTACATTGAGTTACAGTTAAATACACGGTTAAGGGGTTAAGCAAAACAAAAGCCAAAGTATAAGCAATAATTCTGTACTCGCAAACAGTATATAGTAGTAAGATCAGAAATGGAATTTCGAACTCTTGAGAGATTTTGCACTTGCAACAGATGTACAGTATGTACAGTCATACACAAATAATCTATCACAACTGACAACTATACCTTCTGCCATAACTTTGTCATCCTGCTTCTGCTTCACAGAGCTGCCTCTACGCTTCTTGTCAGATGCAGCACCCTAGATATGTACATACAGTCAGTTCAAAGCCACCAAACACAAAGCACAACCATATTGGATACCTGACTGCACCATTAATTCATCATTAGCCACATTATACTTATTGAATTTGCATCAAAATCAAAACTCATTACATTAAAAAAAACTGATAAATTTCAAAAATCTCTATAACTTAAATCTTTATCCACTGCAAGTATATAACACCTGATCAGGCCCGTCAAGAGAAATTCTGGGCCCCTGGGCAGAGCAGTCACGAGCCCATACAAATTTTACATTTAAGTGGTGATGACCTCTTTTTTGCTTCTCAGTCTTTACAGAGTACTAAAGCCTTGGATGGGTCCCTGAAACACCTTCAGCATGTTCATGATAATATACATTATTCCATATGTTAAACATTTTGCAGACCCACCCGGGTCCCTACAGATCACCAGGTCCTTGGGCATTTGCCCCATGCTCTCCCCTTTCGACAGGCCTGCACCTGATAAAATAGAAATAAAATGAATAATTGGATGCTTTAATTTCTGTTTACAAGCTATCCACTTACAAAATGCAAACATTTATGGAGAAGTCAACAAAAATAGTGTTGGTCAAAAATCTGAATGGTAAATGCTATAAGAATAATAACTTGTTCCGTACCTCTTCCAATTTTAACTTTTTGGGAGAACCTTCATGATCATTTTCCACAACATCATTCTGATCAGCCTATAAAACATAGAAGCACGACAACTCTGCATTTCACTCAGGTCATTCATTCTCTTTTGCAATACAATCAATGACCTTTTGTGGCGCCACTATCATAATGTCTAAGGCATCAGCCGATGGTGCATAAACATTCCAAATGATCACAAGTAACCGTAATATGTGATAGTGTGTTTAAACCAGTTATGTGAAATTTTGGAGTACAGCAGTCAATCCAATAATTCACATAGCGCCCACTTATCAAGAGGCAAATGACAACCGGTGTTTTGTCGTTCTCGAAAAATCCGCTCAAATATTTTGTGAATAAGTGAATAATTTCCCTCAAATACTGTTAAATCATTGAAATTGAGCGCCTGAATTTACTTACCTACTTACTTACTAATGAGTTTACAACCGACTCTAAACACGAGGATTCCATATTTATACCAAATGATTGCAAATGCATCCTAGTAAGGGGCGATTGCGGATCGACTTAGATCGGTACAGACCGTCTCTTTAGGCGGCTGATCGTCGGCGGTGGCGACTGTTGAGCCGTCGGTGGCCATCGTATTGGCTTTTTTCGGAGAGAATTTCGCAAGATTTAATCGATCTTCTTCAAAAGGCCCAGCGATGTCACGAGACCTACGGAGAAGCTCTTCTATTGGTCGAGAAGTGCGTCTCGATCGCGAAGCGTCTATCAGTGCCTCAATTTTATGTAGTGCCTATATCAGAATGATCGGCAAATCAACTGTATTTGTCAGAGTGGTGCAAAGAAGAAATAGTCACTATGGATACACTGACCTGGCCTGGACGACAATCTGCCTTGCATATTACAAGATCAGAAAAGACTAAGCGCATAAAAACAGCTGCTACTGTACTAAATCAAATCATTTTATAAATGTACGAGGTTTTACTTACTTACTTGCATAATTATTTACTCTTTTGAGAATATCATCGCATGCTTCAGTAGTATATGTCCTGTGTTTACTGGAGTTTTGTGACTCATTTCTTCAATTGGCGATGTCTTGGACTAATGAAAACTATAAGCAAGGTCAATCAAATGGCCGGGTAATTTATCCTTTATATGGACGTGAATCGTAATTTATCCTATCTAAAGTGGCGGGTCTCTGAATTGTCGTAATTTCGATGTCAACAGAATATAAGCGCTATATAAATCACCTGTGTTTCCCAAAATGCATTGGTGAATTTTAACACAACGATGATATATGTGGTTTAATGTCGTTTTTTCCTGTATTTCTCTAATTAACTTTGTGATTTTCTTAGGCGAAAAATTATTTTGAATGTTTTCGCTCACATCGAAACGTCGTTTATTCTCCAATCGTTAAAAAGAAGAGATATTCTGGGTGAAAGTTCAACTGAGGACGTACACTCCCTCCCTATCCGGTGTCAGAAAAGGTCGAGGATCAGTGCTACGAAGTCAAGATGTCGTCCACTGGGACGTGGTCGATTCCGTCAATGGAGAGGGTCAAATACGACCAGATATTCAACGGATTGCAGCCAGTCGGCGGGTTATTGAGCGGCGACAAGGTGAAACCAGTGCTGTTGAATTCCAAACTTCCCGTTGACGTACTCAGCCGCGTCTGGGAGCTGAGCGACATCGACGGAGACGGGATGCTGGACCGGGAAGAGTTTACTGTCGCCATGCACCTGGTGTATCGAGCACTGGAAAAGAATCCGGTACCTGCAGCCATACCACCAGAAATGATTCCGCCGTCAAAGAGACGTTCGGGAGCTTCACTGCCGGGAGCGGTACCCGTGTTGCCAAGCACGCTGCCAGGAATGTTAAATGTTGTGCCCACCCTACCTGAAAATCCAGTTGCGGGGCCAAGTTTGCCAAGCGCTGCCATGCCGGTTACGACGTCTGTTTTACTCGGTGCGCCAACCACTGGCACCTTGAGCCCTCCTATCGTCGGAGCTGTACCGGGAGGCATCGGGGCAAAATGGGTCGTCAACCCATCGGATAAGTTGAAGTATGATGATATGTTTCGGCAAGCAGATACGGACATGGATGGTTATCTAAACGGAGCAGAAATCAAAGACATCTTCCTTCAGTCTGGTCTTCCTCAGTTGATTCTTGCACACATCTGGAATCTATGCGATACGGCAATGATGGGGAAGCTGAATTCGGACCAGTTTGCATTGGCCATGCATCTGGTCCAACAGAAATTGTTGGGAGTAGAACCTCCGGCCCAGCTTCTACCAGAGATGCTGCCGCCCTCTATGCGAGGCACATCTGACGTCGGTCTCCTGGCCACGACGGCGCTGCCGCTGGACCCCGCCGGCATGAAGGAACTCGACATCCTGAGCAAAGGAATCGAGGAGCTGAAACTGGAGAAGATGAAACTCGAGCAGGAGAAAGCCCAGAAGGAGGCGGACATAAAGATCAGAAACGGCGAAGTGATGTCGCTTCAGAAGGAGCTTGACGCCCTGTCGCACACGGTAAAGCAGCTCGAGCTGCAGAAGGGCGAAGCGCAGAAACGACTGGACGAGCTCGATGACAAGAGGGCAAAGCTGGAGGCGTCAGTTGCCGAATGCAAGGATAAATACCAGGAAGAACAGAAGCAGATGCAGGACCTACGATTCCAGATAACTAACAGAGAGTCCATCGTGACGAACCAGGAAGTGGAGCTGCACAGAATGAAGGACGAACTCGGGGTGCTGCGCCAGAAGGAGACCGACCTTGAGCAGCAGGTAGAAACGAATCAGCGACTGGTGGATCAGTTTTCAAAAAAACTTGTGGAGATGACGAAGGAAATTGAGCAGACGAAAGTAAATGTCAAAAATCTACAGGACGCTGAGAAATCCTTGAACAGTTCCATTGGCCAGTACGATGCTCTGTTACGTGATGAAATTACTGAGGACCAACTGACAAAACCGAAGCCGATACAATTTGATCCTGGAGTGTTGGCCTTCACCACAAAGACCGTGGCTAGCCCTGGCGCTGCTTCGAGCGCGTTTGGCACCGGCTCTTTCAAGGATGCTAGGCAGGAATCGTTTGGGGCGATGGATGCCTTCCCGAACTCCGCATCAGAAAGCGAAGTCGACCCTTTCAAGAACGAAGACCCGTTTGCCAACATCAGCAGCGACCCGGTGTTTCAAGGCAACGATCCGTTTGTGGAGGGGTCGGATCCATTCGGATCGGATCCATTCAAGGATGAGTTTGCCGGAGACAGCGACCTGGAGAGGCCGTCTTCCGGATTTGGTGCCGCCGGATTCTCGAATGTCTCGTCCTCGTCATCTTTGAAGGGAAGCGGTCTTGGCGCCAGCGGAGGCGATCCGTGGGGCGCCACATTTCCTGCCTCAGCCACAACTTCCACAGAAAGTTTTGACCCATTCGGTACCGGTTCGGCGATGACGGCGAAACCCCAACTGAATCCGGACGACCCTTTCGGCGCTGGGTCCTTTGACCCAACGTCAAAATACTCGGGCTCCCCCCACTCTCCGTCCCAGTCTCCAGCGGCGCCGGTCTTGCCTCCGAAGCAGAAGAAGGCACCGGCTCCGCCTCGGCCTCCAGCCCCGAAACCTGCCAACAGTTTCCAAACCGGATTTGACATGACGGATGCTTTTGAGAACCCCGCCAGTGGACACACTTTGCCAGCGCCTTCGAAAAATAACGCGACAAATTTTGCCACCTTGGCACTCCAAAGTTGTCGTCGGAGGCCGAGCAACTCGCCTGGGCCAAGCGCGACAGCGAGCAGGAATACGAGCGACTTCGACGCCTGCGTGACCAGGAGCAGGCAGACCTCGAACTCGCGATCGCTCTTAGCAAACAGGAATCTGGAGCGTTTAAATCATGATTTCAGTCCATTAATCAGACTAAACTTTAATCCCGATCGCACAAAGGTGTTTTGCTGTTTCGGCAATTTTGGTTAAGGCGTTCTTATAAATGGTGATGGTTTTGCGCTAAATGTTTTCGTAAGATCTTGTTGTTTTGGCATTGAACTTTGCTGTGCCTGTATACTTGTTGTAAAGTTCAAACCATTGACTTGCAAATACATTGACGATAGTTTATTCACTGATTTTATATAAATAAATATATATATATATATATATACCTGGTATGTATGTATGTATAGTGTAGTAATAAACTGTATAAACAGTAATGGAGTGAGATGTATACTGGACCCTGGAAGAGACAATACTTAGCTGTGACTTTACATTGTTAGTGCTTGCTTTGGAGAGTAATGCCAATAACATAACGACAATGCTTATTTTGCCTTGGCTTGCGCATGAATGAACTGCTATCTAATACTTGGATAAAATGCACTGAACTGAAACTAAAGTCTCAAAAGCCAGTACAAATTTATTGACATTTTGCTGTTAATACTTTGACTACTTTCCTTAAAACCAGCCTCAACTGTCATAATTTAAAATAGAAGCTGAAGGTAACAGTTTTGCAGACAAGTTATGCGTTTTACCTTCATTTTACGAATTGTTTGTAGTAATTACAAAGCTACTACTGTATGTGATCGCCAAGAATCAGATATTAGTTTCCTACCGGCCTGTCTACCTGGATCTACAACCTTAACCACCATGCAGATGGCATGCACTACTTATCAGTGGCGGCTCCACAGGAGGGCCCGGGGGCGTGCCCCCCATTGAGTTCCTGGCCCTAGTGGCCCCTGTTGGGACCCTACACTTAATACTACATACCTAACAACAAATGATTGGCCCCCCCCCATGATTAGAAGTTGCCACCCCAACGCCCCCCCCCCCCCACTTGCCAAATCCTGGAACCGCCACTCCTACTTATTGCATACTATGGATTTTACCGAGATTGAGTGTTTATAAATAAGCTGGTGCACTGCACCAAGCTTCCAGGAAATTCCTTTTCACTTAGATGTTAAGTTTAGTTTGGTGATTTAACGTGTGGTTTAGGAGGCTATGTAAGCCTGTGTGAAAACCAGTATTTGTTTGCCATTCACAGTTAATGTGTTGTATGGTTTTGTTTCATGTGCTGTGCGTGGTCTTTTAGTTCATTCACAGCTATGCACTGATGTATATAATAGTGCTTAATAGTTAATACAAGAAACTGCAGTTCAGCAGTTTAAAAGATGTAAATTATTGTTCCTGTTAACAGAATAAAAGAGTAAACTAAATTCTAAGTGTATTTCAGTGTTACACACACACACACACACACACACACACACACACAGCATTTGAATGTATTTTAATGTCAAGTTATATGAAAAATTAGGTAACATTTTCAAAATGATGTTAAAATTTGTTTAATAACCCAGCTGATGCAAGACTTTTTCACACCACTGTAACTCACTACTATAGTTTCGACAGTGTTGGAGTTGTGAAATTTGAGCTGGGGGGTTGAGGACTGAAATTCAATGAATGACAGTAACTGCATGTACCCGATATGTGATTTTTGAGAGGGTTGCAAAGTTAGCTGGGGGTTCAACCTTCCCCCAACAACAACTCCAACCGTGAGTTTCGATAACCTTACTCAGCTACGAAGAGCCACTTTTCGTTTTGAATAGGACCTAAATTTAATTTACCAATCACACAGGGTAACTGAATCTATTTGCAAGAATGTTTTTTGTTTTCTGCTTCCATTCATTAACAGTTGGTTTTCTTAGCAGTAGCCTAATTCTTGGTGTTTGGAACTTGTAAAGTTGACTGCAGCTACAAGAAACGAGCTAAGCTGGTTCTCTTTAAATTTGATAAACCCATTACTATTCCTCCTACGCCTATGGTCAGAGTATCGTACACGTTTGTATACGAAGGGGATTATGAAAGAACCAGTTTGGAGTAGTTTCGTCCATTTCCGAAATTTGCGAAGAAATCTTTAGCCTACAACTCAAATTTTTGTCAGTGTGCCGACTGTGCCCCAAGCACGAACCTTTTTATTCCAGAAATGAGGTTTTCAATCAATAGGCCCAATTCTCGGGAATGCCTTTAAGTACTACACAAGGGAACGCCCCTCTCTAAAATCTAGGAACACATATTACCGGTAAAGTGTTAAGTGTTAACTGCATGGTTAACTCAACTTAACTGTGAGCTTGTAGTGACCTTTGACCGCCAGTGCTCTGGCTCCGCCTTTTCCGGCTTTTGACCAATGAGAACGTCCGATTGGTCCCAGTTTCCCGCGTAATTCGCGCTCGACTTCCGGCGTGGACTCTCTTTTTTGTGTTATAATTCTTTCTTTAAAAAGAATAAACAGTGGCGCTATAGAAGCCGATCTAATTCCATGCACATTGTGTAAAATGGCGAACGACGATAAACCGACTGAAAATACGGGCGACGGCGATGTCGTTAGGTACGACGCGTGTTATTGTTCTGGAAACTTTTATATGGCGCTATTCTGAAAAGTATGAATTACGACCCACTTACGTAGTGTAATGTAATGTTGTGGATCTTTTGAGCTTATAGAACTGAAAGCAGGCGCATTTTTTGCTTTTGCTCTTCTTGTCCAATAATCATCATTATGGAATCGGAAGATATGACAGATCGTTGGCGATCTGTAAGGTAAAGTGAGAAAATTGAAATAATGAATGAATCAATAACAGTTATCTCGCATTTTATTTTAGAAGACTGGTCTTTTCTTTGGATAACTTCGGCAATATATATTTGTCTGATATAAACTCCAAATTTGGTTTATAGTAAATTATTGAACGAGCACTGTGAACATGGACTCTAGCTTGCCAATTAGTTTATTTCTAGTCATGCTCATTCATAATAATTTTTTAACATTGCATTTATCATATTATGAACTAGTCATTGGGGATTCAGGTTTGGACAGGGCTTTTTCCTCTGCTCCTGCTTTTCTCTTTTAGTATCCCAATTCATTTTTACTATCATGATATGTGTCTTGGTTTTCCCTTTAGATATTGTTATTTTCAATAATGACCATGCATTCAAAAATTTAATTTGATTGCTTTTCGTTGTTTGATTTGCTTCTGATACTAAGTGAATATTACAGATTGAAATCAATCAAGACTTTTGATTGGACATCATGTTGCGCGTTTTCAAACGAGGAATTTTATTTTACAAAATACAAAATCTTGTACTGAAGTTGCCACTTTATTTCTTTCATTGGTCCTTTTGTTATTGGAATTTTGCTTGGAATTTTATGTCACAGCAGACTATGGGTTGTTTTAATTTTGAGGAAACTGTTAAGCTTGTGGACTGTACATTTGTGCAGAGACTTGACGGCTATGGATTTGATCATCAGCATTCGTCGACTGTGTACGGAGTTCGGTCTGAGTGACAAAGTAGAATCGATTGCCGTTTCCTGTTGTGAGAATCTTTACAGAAGCTATGGTGACGACATGAAGGTGAGATTGGCGAGATTAACTGCAAAGGTTGTTTGTGCTTTTAAAAAATTTATCTTTAAGAAAAAATTGTCCACTGGGAATCATTGGTTGATTCCCATGGGTTTGGTGGTATATTCTTTATATTGTTGTGATGTGATGCAATTTTGATTGATTTTCAGAGTAACCAGATGAACTGGGTTGCCTGCCTTCTCTATGTTGCGGCCGTGGATGCACGGTAAAGTTTCCGAGAATTTGTGACCTTTTCCCATCTAAGATTTTTAATTGATCACTTGTTAAATTTTTTTATAAACTAGTTGTGAATTGCAGTTTTTAATTGTGCAATTTCTAAATTCTTAATTCAGAAATTGGTGGATTCATTTCTCAGTGGTGATTATATTTGTTCTTAAAGTCATATTTACATGTTGTCCCATTCGATGAACTGTTCATAAAATATTGATGATCATGATGATGATAAGAATAATAAGAATGATAAGAATAATAAGAATAATAAGAATAATTATTATAATTATAGTAGTAGTAGTACCGGTAATAATAATAAATAATAATAATAATAATAATAATAGCAATAATAATAATAAGTATGCATTTCTATTGCACCAGTTTTATAACTTTAATGTATCAATCACTAGTACCGGTACTCCAAATTGACCCACAAAAGACCAGACCATTCCAGAGATCGTCGGCCATAGTGGGAAACGGTGAGATGACTACTGAAGAGACAATTGAAAGAGATATTTTTGTTAATCGCAACCATTATGTGATGTTAATCGAGGTTGACATTAGCTGCAGTTGAATATTTAGGCGTGGGAAACAGAAATTATGGATAAAAGGGGAAATGGAATTAATTGAGTGAGTTGAACTTTACTACATTTTGTGCTTTTGTTATTGTTGTAGGTTTCCCTATGGTCTGTCAGATCCTCAGAGCAGTTGTCTTGAGAACATGTCTGTTACCGTTACTGAGTTGTTAAAAACTGGAGACATACGGTATTGATCATTAAGTTTCTTATTATTATTATTATTATTATTATTATTATTTTATTTGTTTGTCTAGTTTGTATTATTATAACATTCTTCAAAATTCATTGTTATTAAGTATTCATTGATCTGAAGGGAAACCAACTTTGCTCAAAGAGATGTGATGGATTAATCATGTGGTCCTTGCAATGCAATCGGAGGATAGGGGTTCGAATCTGGCCCTAGCCACTGGGTGGGGAATGGTGTCCGTGGACAAGTTGTTCACACCTAAAACAATAAGTTTTCTGAATTTTTAAGCCTTAAAGCTTTGCTTTAGTTGTTAAAGTATATTTGAATGAATCTATTGCAGATTTTAGAGCGATGTCTTAGAGTAATTCTCAATTTTTTTTTATTCAGGACGACTGATTTTTTCCATTACATGAAGCTCTTGAAGAACGCCTGGACCTTGAGTGAGGCTGTCTGCCATCATCTTCGACAAGTTGAAATCAAGTTCCTTGTTTCGTGCGCTCTTTTCGACAAGTTTGAAAAGTATGTGTTTAGATACTATATATGATTTTAGTTTTAAATATTGTATAGCACTGCAAGCCTTTCCACATTATTTGTACTAAATTAATTATTATTCATTAAGAATGACATGTGATTTTGTTATTTTTGTAAAGAAAATGTGTTCAAATAGATTTGTTTTATCGCTTTTAGAATGTTTGTTGACATATTTGACTGCGGTGATGTGCCCATCAGTGATGGATTGTAAGTTTAAATAAATCCTATTTTGCCTCTTCTGCAATATCCTTTAATCACAAATTATATGCAAATTATGATTATTGAGAGTAACAGATGTGCATGTGACATAGTTGTTTACAAGTTCAATCAATCAATCAACTTCTAGAGCACCGCTATCATAATGCCTAGGGTATCAGCCGATGGTACACCCAATCCAATAAAAATTTGAGCCATGTCATGCCATGAAGAGAAGTCAGATCAGCAGGGAAGCAGTCTAAGGGAGACAGGCCAAACAGGTACTTTTTAGTCTGGTTCTAAAACACGATGATGTAATGGTTATATGAAGTAATGTTGGTAATGAATTCTAAATCCTGGGGCCGCACGCTAGTGTCAAAGACTGTCTAAAAGCATGGAATAACAAACAAAAGTCCTTCTGGGTATCTTGTGGAGTGATTAATAGATTGAGGAATGAGCATTATTTTAACTTATGTTTTGTTAAATTTTCACAAATTTTATATAATTTTTGTGTGAAATCTTTTAATTGCAGAAATGGTTTGGCTGACAGGAAACAGTTCTGTTGGACTTTATTTGTCTACATGAGAGGTAAGATGGCTGTGACACAATATGATGTGAACTAGAGTTGATTGATTGATACTACATATAGTCGTTTGTTCAATCAATTAGTGTCAATCAACTGTGATAGTACCACTGTTTAGTACCACTGTTATTATGCCTAGGCTAAAAACAACTAAAAACCAGTCTTTTCAAGAAATCTTTTGATGAAATCCCTACTGCAGACCTGCATTCTATCCACTGCAAATCTTGTTATGATCCTCCATAAAATACTTTGCTGTGATTGCCTACCTGGATCTGCAATCTGACTACCACGGACTACGGATTATGGACTATGGATTTACCCAGATTGAGCGCTCGTGAATGAGCTGGTGCACTGCACCAAGCTTTCGGGCAGTGCTATAGAAATTTCGTGTTTACTTACTTACTTAGGCTTCAGATTAAAAAATGCCCAATTTTGCAAAAAATGTTTCTTAGCGTTTTTGAAAATCAGCTTCTGAGTTTCTCAGTGCTGGTAAGACCGCTGTTTAGCCATAAAATTATTTTAATGCTTCTGTAGGCATCAGTGTGAGCTTCTGCGATGTTGCGTTGAAGAATTTACACTTTTGAAATGAATTGTTACGTGCTAAGTGTAAATTGTTTGTGCTGCTAAGTGTAAATTTTCTTGGAATTTTTTCTCTGCAGCTTTGGCATTTTCTCAGAATAAAGGAAGACAGGAACTGATTCTTGCTTTTTATCTTCTGCTCTGTTGCCTGGATTATGTCATTCGACTGACGCCTTCATTTCAACTGCGGCCTCCTTTTGGTCTGTTCCTTTCTGTTGAAATGCTTTCATAGTTTCAGCGTAAACAATCGTGCAGTTTTTGCAATGATAATATTGACAATAATCACTTATGCAGTAATAATAATAATTGTGGTGGTGATGATGATGGTGATGGTGATAATAATCATTATTCACTTGTATTCATTATTCACTTCTATCCATTATTCACTTCTATTCATTATTCACTTCTATAGCATTAGTTCTAAGATTGTAAAGTTATTGACCAATGGTATCCCAAAACCGCACACAGAATACCATGTCATTCCAGAAATCAGTTAAAGTGGGAAACTGCTGGACAGAATATGGATTCAGGCACATTTAAACATAAATGAGATAAGTGCATTATTAAGTGCATGGAAGATAGCAGTCCAAAATTATTGCAGTTTTTTCATATAACTGCTTATCTCAGTGATTTTCTCAACTGGGTGCATATGATTTTGACCTGTAGTCAATAATTAGCGATGTGCTTTAATGTGTTTGGCATTGGTTCTGATGCTAATTAATGGAAATTGAATGAACAAACCTGTTGCAGACGCTGTTCGTATTTTGGTGACAACGTCGAATGTCGAGGGAGATGTACTTAACGAACTGTGCGCGAGATTTCAAGGAAATGTTGAAGAAGTAAGGACAAGTGCAGTTGCTTCTTTGTGATGCTTTATTTGCAGGTTTTTTAACGATTCTTTGTGTGTTGAAAAATGTTGAAATCACAGGAAGATGATATTTTGTCAACTTTTGTCAGTTGGTGATAACTGTGTTATTGGTATTCTGCATATGGCTCTGAGAAGTTGGCATAAGCAGAACCCATTTGTTGACTGTTTTCGAGCGTTTTCTGTTTGCTTTTAGGTGAGGTTGGTTCAGAGCACTTATTTTGACGTCTTGATCCAAGACCTTCCGCAAACTGACAGCGTAATTGATGTGAGTTTTAAACTGTATTTTGTTTCAAGTTTTTAGAATTTGTCCTAGCATCACTTTGCATTTGGTTAGATCGATTTTGTTTTCGCATAAAAGACCCCGTTATCCTTTACTTACTTATTTTCTTCTCCCTCATCGGTGGGTTGCGATTGTTTGCACTCGTTTCTGTTCAAACAAAGGTGAAGAAGGTCGTCGAGGAGTACGTGGCGCAGTATCGTTCTTCCGGCGACATCAACGAGTTGGATTTTCTCACCCGTGAACGTTACCTTCGAATTGTGACTGCACATTCGTAAGTTGTGTTTGGCTTTGATAAGGGTGCACTTTTTGTGATTTGCAGACAGAGTTTGTTTTGTGTAGGGATCTCTGTGGACAAGTCTATCACTTGATTTTTTCTTTTGCAGTGAGGTAAATAACAACAGGTCAAATGCCGGGACCCCAACAACTGCACATTCGTCTCAGCAGCGCCAAACTCTAATGACACCAGTCAAGTTAGTGTCAGGCCTTGTGCTGATTGAATCGTTTTTCTGTTAAATTTTTAGTTTTAAAGCCTTTTTTAAAAGAAATATGATCTCATCATAGAGAACCACTGTACTTTTTGCAGTTCACGAGAGAATGTATGATTCTATGGTATCTATTGTAGATTAATGTTAGAAATAACTGATCTAATGGAATATGATTTTACCCGTTTGATAAAATTGTGAATGCTGCGTCAGTCATGTTTGGGAAACTTAGATAGCTTGTCATTTGTAGTACGACCTTGGGAAACTCTCATTACCGTCATTTGTGGTAGTGACCTTGGGAAACTCTCATTACTGTCATTTGTGGTAGTGACCTTGGGAAACTTGCATTACCGTCATTTGTAGTAACGACCTTGAGTAATGGAAGTCACTGCTTCGTTGTCTCTTGATACAGGGCAGCAATGAATTCCATCCAGCATCTTTTGAACCTACTTCAGACGAGTACTGAGAATCCATCCGCTGTGCTCAACAGCTATCTCGAGGTTTTTCTAGGTTTTTTTAGCAATGCAGTTTGTGTTTTTTTAACAATGCAGTTTGTACAAATAAGATTTTTATACCTGAATAATTGCATTCAGCGTCTAACGATCGCATAATCTAACAACTTTTAGTGCATAGGTGAAAAGAAGGGGGAAGGAGAGGGAATAAAGGGGAAGGAAGGAAGGAAGGAAAGAGGAAAAATAATCTAACTTTAGTGCATAGGGAAAGGAGGGGAAAGGAAAGCGATGCAGATTTATGCAAATTGTTGATGCTTTCATTCGCTTTGTTACATAGAATGCATTAAAAGTGAAGACCAACGTTGTTCTCTTCTTAGAAGTGCTCGAACAATCCATTGCCGCTAATGATTGAGCAGCTGCAGCAGGTGGAAGGAAACTTTCAGACAAATTACGTGAAGATCTTGGGTGAAAGATATCTCACAATTGGTCAGCAACGCTTCAGACTTGCCCGCCGACTCTACTTTCACGTTATGGAATCCATGTTGAAAATGGTGACTGGTTTTCTTCCATTTTGAAATGCAGCCAATAAGTTTTCTGTTTTAACAGGTATTGCTATTCCAGTCTTTATGGCGTTTTATTTTTAATTTGGAAGGCCGGCCTTTTTATTTATGATTTTCGATTCGTGTCTTGTGGCAGTTATATTGTTATTTGAGTATTTTCGTTCATTTTAATTAACCGTGACCTCAGAATTATTGCGTTGTGGTTGAAACTCTTTTGTTTGTTCGAAGGAGGAGGAAAGAGTTGCTTCATCCGATTTCACAAAGCTGCTAAACCAACCCGTGTTTCACAAATCTCTTATTTCTTGCTCGCTGGAGGTCGTTCTGGTGACATATGAACCGCACTGTACTGGCAAGTCAAACCCGTTTCTCTGCACACTTTCCTAAAATATCCTTTTCTTGAAATGACAATAAGCTGTGAGAAAATCTTAAGGATAAAATTTCTAGAAGCTGCTGTTTATGGTTTGTTTATCTGTTTGTAATATTATTTTGTAGAATTTATTTATCATTGGCCATTGTCTTTGTGAATTTTTGGAGTTTCTGGGTTAACCCCTTATCTGGGGACCCCGGATATATCCGTCCAGTTTACATTGAGTTACAGTTAAATACACGGTTAAGGGGTTAATAATCAGGATCTGTAATTTTGTTCTCACAGTTGGATCAAACACTCCAAGTCCTGTCGTCACCCCGGGCAACGGTTCAGCACCGGCTTCTTTTCTGTTTCCATGGATACTCTCAAGTTTGAAAGTCCATGCGTTTGACCTGTTCAAGGTGGTCGATAGTTTTGTGAAAGCGGAGCCGCAGCTTACTTCGGATGTTGTGAAGGTCAGTACCTGTAGTTTAGTTAAAGTTGTCAAGGGACATGATGGAGAGTGACAGTATTCTTGCCATGCATATTTCTGAGGGGGTAACGGGTTCGAATCTGACCCTAGCCACTGTGTAGTGACCTTCAAAAGGTTGATCACCCCTAATTATCTGAGGAAGGCAATGGAATGCCATTGCACTATTCTCATCTCTGGGTGGTGTAAAAAGCAGTTAGACATGCTTTAGGGAATATGACTCGTCATCATCATCATCATCATAACCACCATCCCATCATCATTTGATAAAATAATGCTTTGCTGCTGTGTTAATTTGCTGTCTTTATTTTAGGCAATTATTTTAGAGTCCTTTGCAAATTGTCTCAGTCGTAGAATTGCTGCAAAGTTTTTAAAGTTTTGGTTTTGTCCATATTTATTGTTGCTGATATGAAATAGAGAATGTTGTCTAACGCTAATGACAGTTCTACTGAACATTCTGTATTTCATATCAGCAACAATATCATCAACCTAGTATCATCACCCTCAGGATGAGGATGATAACGACGATGATGATTGTGGTGATGATGATGATGATGAGGAGGAGGATGATGATGATGTTTTTGCTGATGTGAAATAGAGGACGTTCGGTAGAATTGCCAGTAGTGTTATTTTACTTGCTAATTGATGATATTTTGTTATTTTTAGCATCTTCATCAGATTGAAAACCAAATTTTAGAATGTTATGCTTGGACAACAGTGAGTTAGCCTTTTTGGGGTGTTTTACAGCTGTTACCTAATTTATTTGCTTTTTGTGGATAAATATGTTAAGTTTAAAATTTGAATCTAAAATTGACAATGGTATATAATTTTTAATTGGGATTGTTTTTGATTGTCCTGTCTATTCATGAATCTTGGTTGCCAATCAATCAATCAATCAGTTTATTAGTATCAAAATCAAAAACAAATATGTTTCATATTTCAATATCAGATCATAGCTTGGTATATTACGAATTGGTATCAAAGAATTATTATTATTATTACAAACATTTATAAAGCGCAAGTTCACAGTGCTAATTAGTCTACTAAAGGGAGATATCGTCTATTGTTGTGTTATTTGTGTTTCCATTTTATATCTTTTCTGTTCTTTTAGGGTTCTCCTGTTCTAGAATTGCTGCGTCAGAGTGAATCCAGCTCGGTGTCTTTAAGTTCCTCCTCTCCTCGATCGACCTCAAATGCTGTCCCAAGAGAGGGAAATGCATCCGATAGGTAGTACATGCATCGGTCTTGTTTTATCAAGCCGCACTTTTCTGTGCAACGTCTTTAATCAATGTAGTCTCTAAATAGCGATGTGATACCGGATGCTAGGAAATGCACGGATGTTTATGACCATTCGGATACAGTATCCGCTTTTCACAGGTAAAGAAGTTATTAGATTTTGAATGGTTAGTGATTTATTGTTGATGCTGTAATATGGAGTGGATATCTTCAAACTAGCTCTAGATCAATAGTTCACCAATTCATTGTGTATGTGCAGGGGGATGTAAATAAATTGAGTGGATAAAAAGTTTATATACCTATTTTTTCTTATGTGGAATGTGCATGAAAAAATGGCTTAGAAAGAGGGGGCTAAGTTGAAATTGGGTATATAATGAGAAATTTGCATGTAAAAGCCTTTTTAGTGCGTGTTGTTAATGTTTTCATTTGTTTCTAATTCGTGTCCGTCTAAAAATTCTTGTAGCGAGTCACCATCTGCTTCGCCGCGGAGGTCGCGTTCTCTGAGCACTTTCCTTAACAAAGGTGAGTGTGAAATTCAGTGATTGGCTGCTGCTGCTGCTGCAGATGAGTTGTTAATATGAGGTTAAGTTTGTCCAATTTTTTTCATTATTGTCAGTAAGACTTTTAATGTTGAGTCCTAGCAGATGCATGAGATGTTGATGTTTCTTTTGCTTCAGTGTTCAAGCTGGCATCTCAGAGACTACAGGCCTTCTGCTCCATTTTGCACATCACTGGTGATCTGGTTTGTTGGAATTTTTCCATTTCTGCAGATTATTTCTGAATTTCAGAATCAGAGATATATTAGCACACGTTGATGTCAGTTTTTCAGTTTTTGTGAAAACCACTTGGATCCTTGTGATCTTGTTAACGGCTTATACAAACAGATTCTTCACTGACAGATTCACGGTACAAATTTTATGCCTTGCTCTTAACGGTGTCGTATGCACTTAACAATGTCGTATATTCTCGTGTATGAGTCCATCGTGTGTCAAAGAGCATTTGCTTGCTTTGTTTTGCGCTTGGAATGCATGCTACTTAAGATTTTATAAACATAATGGCTTTGTTGTTTGTGTTGAGTCCTACATGCTTGCGGTTTATGTGTATTTTAGCAACACAAGATCTGGTCATGTTTCGAGTATTGTGTTGTCCATCGACCGGGCCTTCTTACTGACCGTCACATCGACCAGGTGGGACATAGCTGACAAAGGTGGCTCACTATTCGGATATTTTACCCTAATCGGGTGTGGTCAACCTTGTGTCCTTTTGAATAAGGTTTCTTGTTGGCTGGTTTTGGTTGTCTATGATTTCCGTGATTCTCTGGCTTTCCTTAGTTACAATCTTTTAAAATCTCATTTCTGGTGCTTCCA
The DNA here is from genome assembly GCA_018105865.1 of Metaphire vulgaris. Classification (NCBI taxonomy): domain Eukaryota; kingdom Metazoa; phylum Annelida; class Clitellata; order Crassiclitellata; family Megascolecidae; genus Metaphire; species Metaphire vulgaris. The sequence goes on from CM030845.1 coordinate 1,049,971, forward strand.
GGAAACATCTTTATGCTTGGTAATTTAAAATAAGACTACGGGTATGTTAAGCCATAATGATGTTGCTTTTGACAGATACTGATGTGCTCAGTGTATGCAATAAGCAAAGTTGTCGAGCGTGAAATCAAGTTCAAGGCGATTGTAGCTGCCTACCGCACCATCTATCCAAGCGTTTCGCAGCAGGTAACGCGTCCTGAAAGCTCTTTGGTTGAGTTAGATTCTTTGAAGGGTAATGTAATGTAACAGTTTTATTATTTTTTATTGTTTATCTCTGAAATTCGTCTATTTTTCAGATGTATTTCGATTACCATCTAGTGATACTTCTCTGTATTGAGGCAGGTGCTATATAAATGCATCGGCGCCATCTTCTTTGTGATCTAACTATTTGAAGAGCCTAGATGACCCATTTGCACTGTAATGTCCAGAGTTTTGTACTTGTAGAATACTGACAGTATGTGCCTCCTGACTCACTTAATCTGTTTTAGATTTGAGACGATAATACATTTTCTGTTGTTGTTGTTGTTGTTGTTGTAGGTCTTCAAACGGGTTCTCATCAATGACAGCGACTACGATTCGATCATCGCTTTCTACAACAAAGTCTATATGCAGTCGTTGAAGTCCTTCATTCTGCAGTATTCCAGCTCAAGGGCAAGTCTTTTGAAATGGATAAAGCCACACAGTCCTTTCATCTTATCTGAAATGCACAATGATCTTCCATATACATGTACATTGTTTACAGCAATTTTAATGCCTGTTGTTTGATATTGGCTCTTCATAATGCAAAGGAGCGGGCAGATGGTGTAGTGAAAGGCACATTTGACTGTATCCACCATCTGTGTTTTTCACTGCCAATTGGCCATCTTTAAGCTGCTTCATGGACGCAGAATTAGAACTGGCAGAAGTGAGTTTCTCTGGCGTCTGTTGGTATTTGCAGGGTGCGCCGTCGTCCTCTCCCGGGGGACAGCCGGTTGTTGCCATGTCGCCGTCGCAGATGTCGCCAAGTTTCCAGTAGGTTGAGATTTTTAATTTAATTTTTTTTTAACTGTCTTCTGTCTTTGCTTATTTTGTTCTTAGCCTGATTTGTCATTGCTGGAGCACTGTGTGTGTGTGTGTGTGTGTGTGTGTTTAGATTTGCTCTTATGTGAATTTTTTGTTCAGGATTCCCGGAAGACAGAACTTCTATGTGTCCCCCATGAAGAGCTCTCCTTTTAAGACCCCGCTCTCACCGAGCCTTCTGACTCCTAGGACTCGACAGCTGTTCAGTTTTGGCGAAGGCCCAATTGTAAGTGGATGACACCGGCTCAAAAAGTCAATAGGGCAGAATTGACGTATGTGTGCGTATATATTGGGGGGGCGGTGAATCTAAAGACTCCAGGTTATGGTGGGTGGTACCCTCTGGATCTGTACAGCACTTCAGTCTGATGTGGGGTTGTGTTTGTCCAGTCTTGCAAAGGATTGTATTAGTTTGGTTTGTATTTCACTGAATTCGTTTCATTTTGTTTTCCTGTCTTTCCAGTCATCGCTGAGAATCATCAACGAGCAGCGGAGCGTGCTGTCCGGATCGCGCTCCTCGAAACGTTTGCGATTTGAGCAGACGGAAGACATCGAGCCGCACGCAGCAAGGTGGTCGAGCAGAAACTGTCCGTTAATTAGATCCTCTCTTAGGTTTTACAACAGTGTTCTATTGTATTCATCCTTACAGAACTTTCCAACATGGCCAATGTCTTTCATTGTTGTGTATTTTTTTGCATGGATGTTATTTTGTTCCACAGCGGTTCGTTTGAATTTGAGAGTCCGTCGAAGAGGAAAATTCCAGCGAGTCGCAAGAGCCTAAGATATCCCGATCCTCCTCCTTCGGCCACAGACGGGTATGGGGAACGTGCTGTTGGGAGCTCTCTGTGTGAATTATAATAGTAGTCTTATGTATTAGGAATCTGTTACTGAGATCTTTTGTTTGGAATTTGGCTTCTATTTAGAGCAGGGATATTTATCCCCTTTCCTCCCCCCCCTATTTGAGACCAACACACCCCCAGCACCTCCTCAATCTCAGATATGGGATGACCTTATTTGCTTGTCAGACTTTTTCTGGCAGGGGATCTTCAGAATTTACTTACTAACACCCCCAAATTGACAATCCTAGAAATAACCCTGATTTAGAGTGTGATTGTTATCTAGTAGTATATGAATGTACATGCGCTCAATCATGCTTGAAAGCCTGTGACGTTTATGGGATTGACAACATTTGAATATGGTAAATCCTTGACTGAGTTGATAAACGATGTGACTTTGAAGCACGTGACAATAGACTGGTTTACTGTAGCTGTGAATTATTCCTGTCTGATAGACAAAAAGTATATTTGTTTTCCGAGTCAATGTTTAAAAGAAGACCACGTATTCCCTTGGAAGTTAGAAGTGAATTCTGGAACTTGTTTATGTTTTGCAGCGGTACAGATGACAATCTAAAGACAGAGGTCTAGCTATACATCCGTCCAAGATTTGCCTTCGTTGAGACGTTCTTTGTGTTGCTTGGCTCAGACAGCCTTAAATCGTTACATTTTGTTCTTGTTTTTGCTGTTGTTTGATATACAGTTGTTCTCCTAAGTTATGCATTGTTTGCTTTGAGGTTTTGTAATGTGTGTGTTCGTGTTTTTGTGTTTCTCTGACGCTAGTTTGATTTGTTTTATAATAGCTGTACCGATTTTGCTGGTACGTTGAATTCTGCAGTTGTTAATATGATTTCGCGGGAACGTTTATTTTAAAATACCGAACGGTATTGATTTTATTCTCTTGACGATGTCTGGAATATATGCTGTTAAATATCTTGGATCTGGCGTTGTGGATTCTTCTAGGAAAAAATACTCATGATGCAAATAGCTTCGTGATACTTTACTACCGCGCTACAATTTCCACTTTTCGTGTGTCTTACGATGCGTTTATGGCAACAATAAGGATACGTCTGCACCCAATCCACATCTGTACGTGCAGTTGATGCAATACTATTCCAACGCGTTGTCAGTTTGGGCTTATCTGATAAGCCCAAACTGGCCTTATTTATGCGTTTCTGTAGACCAATTGCACGGCGAGACCAGCTATTAGCTAACCCGTCGAAGTATGGAGCAGATATTATGCGGTCACGTCAGCGCAGTAAATGCCGGAAAGAAATGTCGATGGTTTGTTGCGGGGGAAGTCAGCTAGAGGGTTGCTGTTAGTTGATGTAGTATGCCAAAATTTCCGGAAGAATTTTAAATTTCAGGAAGAAGGGCAATCCCCCCACCGGAAACGGCCTAGATTAAACCCCGTTACAAAAGTCGATCGCGAAATGAACCGTGTCTTAACTTAGTGTCGGTGACAGAGAGGGCTTTAACAAAGACTAAGGTCCAAAAGTGGAGGGGAAAAGAGCCAGAGGAAGGCAGAGAAATACACATGTAGACTGCCTACGACAAGGAATTGAGGGAATAGTGAATAACATCGAGCTAATAAGAGCAGTGGCGGCTCTAGGATTTGGCAAGTGGGGTGGCAACTTCTAATCATGGGGGGCCAACCATTTGTTGTTTAATGTATGTAGCATTAAGTATAGGGTCCCAACTGGGGGCAGGCTCTCAATAGGGGGCACGGGCCCCTGGCCTCCCGGTGGAGCCGCCACTGAATAAGAGGATGTCAAGATAGAACAAAGTGGAAGTCCATGGTCGCTAACGTAGAAATACACAGCGCCTACAGAAGAAGAAGAAGGTCCAAAAAACGACAAGAGTGTAGAACAGTAGATAACTCGATCACAGGTCCACTTGTAGATGCCGTGGAGCATGAATCATCGCCCGCCATGCCTTCACCGGCTGCTTCCTTTCCCTGTGTTTTTGTTGTTGTTCAACCTAGTTTTTTTGCCGGCGTCTGCAGACAGGCGCAGCTGCGCGCCCATTGTCGCTCTCTCTGCTGCAAAAATCGGTCATGCATTCCCCTTCACCACGCCCTCCCTCTCTCCTCGCTCCGCCCTCGGCATGCAAGCTGCGCCCTATCCCCCCCTACCTCCCTCTCGGCTCTCGCCCCCGTGGAAACAAATGCCCGTCGTCTGCTTTCCTGCCCATCTTCGATTGCAGCCGCATGACGTCATCGCGGCAAAGAACTCTAAATCTTGCGTCGTCTGAGATTTCTGGACCAAACGGACAGGCAGGTCACGTGACCGTCGATTGATTTACGCAGCGCCACGATTTTTGCGACAGTAAGCCAGTTGGCTTTTCCACTGGAAGATTTCGCTTCCCTTTCCGTCCGGTTAGCCTATGGAGTAGTTCCTTCGACTTACTAATATTACTCAGTAGCCAAACAGTTTTGTATATTATTTAATCACACGTCTGCTTTTACTAATATCCATGCCAATAATTTGGCCTTGGGGAAATATTCAATCGGCCCCCAGTTCAACGTTGATGCCCGGGCGGTCAATATTTTATTCCTCGTGCAGCAGTCACGTCAGATGTCTACCGGCACCTAGTGGACGTTAAATGGTCTGCGCGATGTGTCAAGGTTCGCTGTGCTCTCTCAAGCCTCTGATATAATTATTAGCGGCGATAGACAGTGAAACCGTAGCAGCTCTCTGGCAGGTTGGTGTAAAAAATACCCGACAAAGCAGCTGCACACAATTATCAAAACACATACAACAGCCGGTTGGTATCAGGAACAAAGGACAGGACAAAAGGGGATCGAGGCAGGGGCGTAGCCAGGAATTTGATTTGGGGGGTATAACTTTTTAAAACTTTGAAAATCTTAAAATCACATTAAACATTTTTAGGTAGTCTGATTTTAGGGGGTATGTATATATACCGATATACCCCCACCACGTCGCTAAGCCCCTAGATTGAGGATGAGTAACGGCTAATTTGTAGGAATCAAGACGGGGAGCGCTATAGAAACTAGGTCGCCTACATCTTCTAACGCTGTTTTCGAAAGAGACGAATAACAGATTGGTGTCACGTGATAGATTAAGTGCACAGAGGCCACTGAACCTTCTTTGCAGCAGCAGCAGCAGCAGCAGCAGCAGCAGCAGCAGCAGCAGCAGCCGTGGGATGAAATTATTTTTCCATGTTAAGACTCTAGGTTTTCGATTACGAGCTCACCATAGACTACAATATACGTCTCGGTTTATCTCACAGCACTCACAAGACTAGAAATCGGAATGATTTTTGCAAATTAAGGCTTCCGTAGTACCAACCGACCGATCGACAACTATAATATTATCAAGGGACATCGCTTTGCGGACCTGTAACCTGCCGGATTAGAAAAATGTCTGGAAATGTAGGTCTTAGGTGCAGCGAAGGATACGAAGCGGACCAGCGTACGACTGTTCAAAGACATGGACACTGCAGTCGATGTAGTGGACAGAGTGACGGACACTTTCGGAATTCGGACCACGGTCCGGTTCTTCGGGCGATAATATTGCCGCTAAAAAAGGTACAAAAACGCACCCTCCGTCATCAACCGCCACGGTTCAACGCATCCACTGCAGTGTTTTGTTGCATCGCCACTGTGCTCTACGGTCCACATCGTATTTTCTTAGCACTTGCGATAGATTTTCACTTAAAGTCTTAAACCATAAGCAAGGCCACAGTGCGTCTATATTCTATAACAGCGTCAGAAGACCATGTAATCGACCTAATTTCTGTAGCGCCTGTACATTCTTAATTCCTACAGATTAGCTTTTTCTGGAGCGCTTTTTCTCCTGTGGAATAAAATGGCGTATCGAGAAAATCGCTGTTATCGCAAAAATTGAAATGCAATAACAAGATCTTGATTATTAATATGAAGAATTTTAGGTCATTCTATAACATTATCTTCACTTTATTTCGTGAAATTGACTGACTGACTGACTGACAGTCAGACTGACTGACTGACTGACTGAATGAATGAATGAATGAATGAATGAATGAATGAATGAATGAATGAATGAATGAAAAACATCAAAAGTTAGTTTATTAACTAGGTCTTAATGCACTAAGTACACGGGTATTGTTAGTATCGAGATCCATGGTTAATAGCGGCTCTAAGGACGGCTATGAGGCAAAGCTTTCATTTTCTCCAGACAGCGGAGGGAGGCTGACCGGATCGGCCTACGATTCTGCGGCCCTCCCTCCATCGCTCTCGCCCCGGGGAATCGTAGAAACGACCTTTGACCTCGCGGCGTCCGATCGTCTGCCGCCCGTTCGTCGCAGGCGAGGCGGAAACTGGGTCGACGGTCGAATGGGCAAACCGCACCGAGTGCAACGCTGTGCAGTGTGTCGGCGGTCTATTTTTTTTACAGACATCTAATTAAGCGGCTGTAAAAACGACCATTTGAAGAGGCAGAAATCAGAATAGTTATCGAGAGACATTTTGAGGCTAAGAACACTGCAGCGTTGTAAATTCACGAAATTCTTCTGTGTATGCACTCCACAGTCTAGACTTAAATAAAGGATGCTAAAGATAGTGGCTCATATATGATACTTGAAAATGATCTCTAACAGGACGAAGTAGGTTTGAACAATGCGGTTGAATTTGCACAAATCCTATGCATTATTAGCGTTATGGAATAACGATGGTTGTCATGGATGAGCCGTTTTAAATGCAGAAGGTGATGGCCCATGTTTGCAATAGCGATTGATATCAATGTAGTCATGGATGCTAAAGATAGTGGCTGAATATGGTGCTTGAAATCGATCTATAACAGGACGAAATACATTTCAAATATACGGTTGATTTGCACATATACTGTGCATTATTAGCATTATGGAACAACGGGGGTTGTCATGATGGATGCGCTATAAATACAGAAGACGATGGCCTACGTTTAAAATAGCGATTGATATCGATGTAGTGAAGAATGCTAAAGGCAGTGTATCAATATAGTGCATGAAATCGATCTATAACATGACGAAATTAGTTTCAAAATTGCGGTTGAATTTGCACAAATCCTGTGTATTATTAGCATTATGGAATAAAGAGGGTTGTCATGGATAAGCCGTTTTAAATGCAGAAGGTGATGGCCTATGTTTGCAATAGCGATTGATAGCGATGTATTAACCTCTAGAGTCTAGAGTAACGTGTTTTCAAAAATAAGATACAGTTATCGCGTCTTTTGCGTTAGATGGCTGTCAATGTTCAATTCGATACTGAATCGATGCAATAATAAATGAAGCTATGTTCGCAGGACAAACTCGCACTACAGTTTGAAAGCACAGGGGAGGATTGGAACTTCGAAGCAGTACAATCTCCAGTGGCGTAGCCAGGGTTCCGAAATAGGGGGCGCGATTGAACTGATCCCAGCCAGAATAGGGAGATAACCAGTGCTCCTGCCCTGGCTACGCCGAAGCCCGATATCCACTGCCTTCTCGAAAAATCGACTAATATCATGGCGATCAACGCTATTATAAAAAGAAAATCTGTCAAATGAGAAAAAAGCACGGAGCACTCCGCATGCGGCTACGGTCGAGTTGGCTTCCATGTTCCTAGAATATCATCGTCGATTTTGAATGCAGGATTTTTTCTTACTCTGCTGTACAGACTATATTTCCCAGGAATTTGCTTTGCGAGGGAGTAGACTCCTTGGACTCAGGTCAACATAGAATTGGGCGGGGGATGTGACGGGGGTTCGATGCTTGGCCCCCGGAAAAAGGAAAAAATATAAGTAAAAATATGATTTCCGTCGTCATTTCTTCCGTTTTCATACGGTCCTTTCTAATTTTGTGTGAAGTCAGTTAAAGTGGCTCAAGTTTCAACTTGCAGACGCGAATTTCCCCCTTTAGAATTTTAAATGAATGGTTTTAACTTCAGTCTGTTTCGGTGATAGCCAACACCACCCCTGGGAATGGGTGTAGAGGCAGAGGGATGTCTGTCACAAACCGGGGGAGTAGGAAAATCCCTGCTGCTGAAACATGAGCGCAGTCCAGATTTTTTAATTTTCTTCCGACAGGCAAATGGTTCGTGTTTTAGATTTTAACAGTGTTCTATAATTATAGTTTTAGAGCTTTTTTATTTTAGTTGTCGGTAGTTAGATCGAAAACATTTGGTGTACTGGTTTAAGCCCGTCTATGTGGATTTCGAGGCTTGAATCTAAACTTCGAGCAAATTAAGACCAACTAGGACCATCAATATAAAGTAAACTAAATGACCTTTTAGGCCTATTGGCTGGAATGGACTATCGTATCTAAAGGTTCGACAGAATATGACAGCGTGAAAATATGAAATATTAATATCAAGACCATATTTATTGGTCGTTCCCCTAGTATTCTCCTCCTTCTTCTCCTCCTCCTCCTCTGCAGATCACAAAGCTTCTGGCGACCTTCAGTTCTGTTTTGTGCTTTATCTTTCAACATCTTTCAGCCGTTGCAGTTTCTGCCAACCCCCCAACCCCACCCCCAGCGTAGCAGCAGGAGACTTCTCTTTCATTTTCGTCCTTGTAGACGTCCGTTCAAGTTTCAGTATTATTTTCGCCGCTTCTCTTCTTAAATAGCTTCTTCGTCTGTGACATGTTCTTCGAAAACGGCAATATTACTGTGCAACAAAATACAGGCGGTCATGATCTTCTTACCAGACCCAGTGCGATATGCGCATTGTTTCGTTGAGACGAGAACGTCGTAAACACAGTGGCGGCGGCGAGCCGAGGACTCGGAGGGCGTAGAAAAGATCGGCAGGCCGCCTGGCGGACGTTGCTCCCCTGTTCGGCAGACTGCACCGTTTATCAACAGCGACAACTCCGTCTACGTTGTATGCCAACACAGTAGCCTCCCACCTCTTTGGCTGCAGCAAATATATACATAAATGGTATATTATTCCTCCAAGATTCCAGAAGATTTCCGTTTTCTAACACATTAAAAAATAATATTACGTTAATTCTCTCTTTATTTCAAAGCGAAGAACGTCCATATAAATCACTCGGCTGTCTAATTATTTTGTATAAAATATCTGTACCAAATGTATATAAAATTAAGTGATTTTGACGCTAGACTATTTGCACAGTTGGACATTATAAGTTGTATAAATGAGTAGTACATTTATTTACTAAGATAGGTTCTCCTTGCGCAAAATCATTGACAACACATGGCAAAACGTTTGTAAAACAGACTAGTCTGTCGATTTTCTTCGTGATTTTCGACCGTTCTTCTGGATTTCTCGGCACGGCTGGTGGAACAGCCTCCCTCCGCGCCTGCACCGCGAGGTCGAAGCGTTGTTGACTAGTCGGCTTCAGTCGAAGACGAGACGTGGAAGGGAGAGTAGCGTTAACAAAGGCAGCGTAAACATACATTATAGACGTTGTACTATGGAGAGATTTTGCCCCATTAAAGTCGTTGAAATGGCGACCGATTTCAAGAAGAGACCTTCCCCGCCGGCCAATCACCGCATCAAGTCGATCCTTGAGCGGTTCCAGCGAACGGCCGAGCGTAGCTTGAGCGGTCCCTACGAACGCGACGGGACCCCATTCCGCGGTGGCCCGGCCCCGGGTCTAGACGAGGCCTCCTACCTCGACACCCGTCACGTGTCCTCCCGCGGAGGCGATCACTGTTCCACCGGTGGAAAGACGCGCAACCGCGGACCATCGAAACGACCGGGATCGGCGTTGGGGCCGGCGGAGAGGGCCGACAGCGCCGGCAGGTCCCCGGGAAAGCGCGAGGTGCTCGAGACGACCCTTGAGGGCCAGCGGATCGCCTGTTTCGAGGTCGGGGGCGAGCAAAGACTCTGCATGCCCCAGATACTCAGCACCGTCCTTCGCGACTTCGACCCCTGCCAGGTGTTCGAGGTCTGCGAAGAGCTGCACATATTCTTCTCGCGATGTGATCCGGTCCAGCTTGGGACCCTGATCCGGGCAAAGGTCCTTCCGCAGAACGTCGCGACCTGCGGACTGATAACCTACACGAACGCGGAGCGCATGTGCAGCACGCTTCTGCGGAACCAGCGCGCGTACAGATACCGTCTGCCGGTCGCAGTCGAGGGCCTGAGGGTCTACCACGAATGCTTCGGGGGATGCAGAGGCGTCTTCATGCCCGAGGCCTTCGAGAGTCCTTCGGCAAAGTGTGTTCAGTGCGGCGAATGCGGCGAGATGTTCGCTCCTTCGCAGTTCGTCAGCCACTCGCACAGTGAACTGGAAAACGGAACGATCCATTGGGGATTTAATCCGGTTAACTGGAAGTCATATCTTATGCTATCACTTGAGCAGACTGGATATCCAAGAGTTCAGGAACTACTGGATGCCTTAAAGACCAAGTTTGAAGAGGGTTCGGACAGTGGAATGGATGAAATCGCGATCAAACAGGTAAATGCGAATACATTTTTACACCCACTACTTTATACTGTCAGTTTTGGCTATTTTGTTATAGGCCTTTAGGAAAATTTCTTGCTGTGGTCAAGAAATTGCTATTTTATGTTTCTGTTTATTAAAGATAAAGTTATAGACAAGTTAACTGCTTCAAGTTGTTTGTGGATATATTGCACTGCCAATGTGATCTATTTGTTTATCAATTCCTTTTATTAGCTGCAAAATTCGAGGATTCACGTTAAAGCACCGCTAATGAGTTTGGAGTACTACTTTTTCTTTCTGATGTACCAGTGTACCTACAAGCAAGCCTTTTTAATGATAAGTTGGGGGGTGGGGCACTTTTATTGCTCTTTACCTGCACTGTTTGCAATAGAGTAATTCCTGAAAGGCTTGAAGAATTGTATTGGGCTTTACTTGGACCCTTGTGATTGCAGAACCAGGTATCTCCTCTGGCCCCAAGGACCCAGCCCCCAAGCACCCAGCCCCCAAGCACCCAGCAGGCATGGCATTTGAGTCTAATATAGGACCATCCTGGCTGTTTTTATTATTTACAAGGCTATACAAGAATGTATAGCATTACACGCACACACACAGTAGTGGATGTCTTCGTGTTGTGCATTTGTATGGGGGGGGAGGGGGGTGACAATGTTGGTGTAGGCTCCAGGCTGTGCAAGTTTCATTGCCTGCCTGCCTAGGCAATAATGCTAGACACTTAAAAAAGCATTGCCCTTTTCAGATTGGCCTTGATTTTAAGGTCAAAGTACTTATCTCTGTGTCTCTATCTGTATGTCTGTCTCCTGTCCTCTCCCATGCACCGCACACACACACACAAACACAAACACAGTCTTAACTTGATGGAGGCTCTTGCATCTTCAGACATGTTAATAATTTGCAGGTGTTGGGGAAAATAGAACAGGAAAAGGGAGGCCTGTATTCAGTATTTTTTTAATTAGCCTCTTGCCTAATAAACCACTTTCCATTAATATTTCTCCTAGAGCGCTGTAACTCCTGCATTTATTCTTTCTTTCTGTTTCTGAATTCTTTTCTGGTTCAAAATGTTTGTTGGAGTCTTGCCAGATCTAGGCTGGCTGTTTCCCAGTAAGCAATGGCTTAAGGACATAGATGGAAAGGGAAAGGCCAGACTGAGGGAGATTATGGGGGTGGGAGGGGGTGAGAGATTAGCATGTTACCTGGATATTGGGAATTGTCTTTGAAGAGGAAGGAAAGGAAGTCGTGAATATTTTATGTGACTTTATTTCAAGAAAGCCAAACACAGGGTCTTTTAAAGTCAGAAAGTCGCTGACATCTGTGATGGATGGATGGGTGGATGGGTGGGATGAGTCAGAAGGGCGTTCAAAAGTCAGTTTTTGTAGAACTTTCTTATTGATCAAATGTCATCTCCATTTGTGCGTCTTCAGTTGCCTTGTTAACTGCCGGCAATATAAGCAATATAGGGCTATACAGCATTATTTCTGCTTGTTGCTATGGTTACACCACTGTCCTCCTCCTCCTCCTACTCCTTCCTATTCCTCGTAACGCAGAATTTTGATGATCTTTGTTGTCATTGTTCATTGTTGATATTTAATATTATACTGTGTAACAATATACAGGTGAGTTTTGAAGTTATTCTTACCAGTTATAGTTTGTCAACTGCTGGATTGGATAAGATGCATCATCATAGCATCATCATGCACAGTGGTTAGATAGACTTTTGTATTGCCAGAGGCGTGGGATGGTAGACTTTATATGTACTGGTTATTATGACTAATTCAGTTCAGGATATGAGAGTGTCTAGCTGGCAGCGGTTAGTGAGTATAGGGAATTCCCATCAAAGAGAGATCAAAGCCATTATTATTATTATGACAATAATTGCTCAAGTTCAAAACATTGTTTTGTCTCTCACCTATTTTGTGGTTTAGTTGTTTTGATTTATGTTGACATTTCATTTCCCTGATGGCTTTATAGTCTATATACATTGTAGGTCGGATCCATTTATGTATTAACATTTTGAAATTAGGAGTTAAAGGGGCCTGTTTTTGTGGCAGACAACATCTGAAGCCATTTGGCAATTTATATGTTCTGGATTTTTTCTGAATAAAGAAATTTACCGGTATTTTATAAGTATTTGTTATTCATAAAAATTTGGGGCATATTTCTAGAGTATTGGCAGTGTATTGGTGCAATGACGTCAGCATACATTATGCCAAAAATAGAATTATGGAATCAATGGTCTTCCCAATAGTGCTATATGACAGTGAGTGTTGGACAGGTATAGAAAAGAGAACGGAAGGAAAATTGATGCCTTTGAACCGTGTTGCTTGAGAAAAGCGATGAAGAGTATCGTGGATAGCAAGACAACAAACAGATTCTCATAGAAGATATCCAACCAGAGATGGTGCTATGGAAGCTAAAATGCTAGGACAGAGGAAACTGGAGTATTTTGTACACATAATGAGAGCCAATGACGCCATAGAAAAATGGAAGTATAGAGGACGAGGTAGATCAAGCATTCGATGTACAGATGGAGTCTATGAAACAACACAATTGCTGAATAGAATGACTAAGGTGTTGACATGATGGAACAAGTTGATGATGATGATGAATGTAGCAGAATACTTCTATAGCGCCTTTTAAAAGAAGAATATGGCAGTAAATTTCGGTACCGACTCTAGTCCCGTGTGGATCATTGCGGATAATGAAAACAATTGAAGTGGAGACATTTTGATATTTACCGGTACAGTGTACAGCAGGTGATGTGGTCTTCTGTAGACTTCACGAGGCTTTGTTTTTCAGGAAGTTGACGAAGCAGCGCCACTGAAGCGGATACGCTGTGACAGCATTTCGCCGACATCGACAAAATGGGAACCTGCCGATGTCGGTGGAGCGTGGAGATTTTGCATTGGACTGTGCAAACAGCTAGATAGTATCCAGCTAAGGTATCAGTTATGACAATCACTCGTTAATTATGTGTTGGCTTACTCTTAAGTAATGTTGTCTCTAATCAGGTGTGTGTGTGTGTGTGTGTCTGGTGCGGTCATGTGACTTAATTTAAAGGTGAAGGAGCCTTGTTGAACATAGGTACTGCATTTACGTCATACCTTGAGGAAGAGTGACCACGTGATGATGACATTCAATTCCAGGAATGAAGACGTTTTGAGGATGGGCTGAGACTGGGCTTAATACCATCACCTACGTCAACACGACATTCTGTGACCCCACCCAAACCCAAACTTCACGTCCACCGCATTCGTTCATCCCCTTTTTCTACTTCTCCCACAGATTTGTCTTGCCCTGCCCAGTCTGTTTGATTTGTGATTGGACCAGCGGCTAGGCAAGGCAAGGCAAGACAAGGCTACCAAGTATACTTTTATAATCAAGTACTGTCTGGCGTCAGGTGTACCAGTACTACCGGTACTAATACTGTTCGGAATTTCCCCTCTAGGGTGAAACTGATTCAACCTATACTGTTTCACCTCCTGTTTCTACTCCCCGGGCGCCCATCGGCTCCACGCCCTCGGCTCTTCAGCCTGTATGATAATTGTGTGCCTCGTCTGATGTGTTACCGGCGTGGCGGCCATCAGTGTGTCATGTTTCCCTGTTAGGACTTGAACACGAGTGATTTCCAAGGCCAAGTGGGCGCCTGTTGTTAAATGTGTCTGCTGAGTTATATGTCTTCGGTGGTTTAGGCGTCTGACTTTGGCGTCAAATTGTCTGTGCATAAGTTATTTACGAGAGCACGGAATCCCATGACTGTGAATTTATGCTGGGTTTGTTAATTTTGCACTGGGTTTTGGTCCAGTGTGGGCAGAGGGGTTTGTTGGTCCGCCAGTAAATATGGCAGATTGATTTTGACTCGGGCCAGTGGTTTTGGTTGTAAAATACGTCTGCGCAGAGCTCTTGGCAGACAAAATATTATTTGGGGGCAGACAGTGAAGGCAGTCATATGCGTCCTGTTTATGTTGGTTTTTTTCGTTGCTGATGATCGATGACGATGATAATGATTGGACTCGGTGTTTATTATGCCCTATTTATGTCGGATGATGATGATGATGATGATGGTCGGATGATGATGATGGTGATGATGATGATGATGATGATGTATAGCGCACATGGTTGAAGAATTGCATGATATATAGTTTATGGGTATGCTTTGTGGTTAACATTGCCTTGACTGACTGTCTGCGTGGAGGGGGGAGGTTAATATTGCTGCATAATTCTTTATGCGGTTGCTCTCTAACGTCAAGACAACATGGTAGATGGGGTTGGAGGCGGGGCCGAGCCTTCTGCTGTTTGCCCAGAGGAACCTCTATGCCCCGGTCTGTACCTACCGGTAACTTTGCTAGAGCCGGCGGATGTGACCTTTGCCCTTTGGCTGCGGATATAAATAGACTGCGAGGGTATTGAACCTGACTGTTGAAGGAAAAAAGATCAGTTTTAAGACATACCTCTATGTTCACCTGTATTTTGTGTGGTTTACCGGTAGTTTTGTCCTGCAAACATAGATATTTAGATATTGACTCCCGCTGATAATTAATTGGTTCCCAAGACATCGCTTCCTCGAGAAATTTAATTGATTCAGTACTCTGGATAGATGTACAGATCTATAGGCGGTTGCCATGGTTACACGAAGCTGGTCTCAGTTGCCATGGTTACATGAAGCTGGTCTTCTGACTGCATCTCAGAGATACCAGCGGTGCTTTCCGCGTGGCCTGCAATGCTGAGCAGCGTACGGCCTTACGCGGTCGTAGCTTCAAATGTTGAAGTGCGTAGACGTGGTTTGTTGCAATCCTTGATCTTTTTTCTTGGTCTTGTTTTTTTAGATCTAGAGCCCGATTGCCTCCATTTCTGCAGACCGACGCGCCGTTTTTGGCCGATTCCGACCGCACCGTTCCATACCCCGAGTTGCAACGGTACGCGCCGAATTGTTAATGCGCAGATTTTATGAATGACTGTACAGAATGTATTGTATGCTTGGTCTTTCGCTCTCTCTTTTTCAATATTCAGACAGTTTTTCTTGGTGGCTGGCCCCAAAATTTGGAATTTGTTGCCTTGGCCTCATGTGCTCTGTCATTCACTCTCAAATTTAGAAGAGGATTGCAATCTTATCTTTTTTACCTGGTTTTAAAGTGGCACTATAGAAGTTTTAAGATTAGGTTAGGTTAGACTTGATGTTTCTTTCTGTCTCATAAAATGAAATCGACGAATTGTCAAAAGTTGTGTTTTAATTGTGTTTTTTTCATCTCCAAAATTTTCAGAGGTGACAGAAATTTTGCACCCAATGTGACTCTTGACCCCGCACCGTATAAAAACCTGCACGACATGTACGATGACGATGGTGACGAAGATGACGAAGGTGAAGATTGTGATGAAAAAGAATCTGTGATGGCCGACAAGGATGCGACGACCAAGCAATCACACAGGTGGTTGTCAATGCTGACGTCACTTGGAAATTCAGCTGTTCACCTGGCGTCCAAACCTGGAACCGTTTCAGATGACGAATCTGATGATTCCGAATCCGTGTTGTCCGATAAACGTAGGCATCTACAGGTCTTTTTTTAGAATGTCGGATCATCGATGACCGGATATAAGAAACGGCCCGGGGCATGTTTATCAGTTGATCAGGGCTGGGCCGATTTTTTTAGCGTTTAGAACGATTTTGCATAATAACTTTGCGACACATATTCGTGTCTTTTGACTTGAAATTCAAATCTTATTTTGACTTAATTTACGACAACCAGAACTAGATCTATTATTATTATTATTATTATTATTATTATTATTATTAATATTAAAGCGCAAGTTTGCAATGCAGTCAGTTTTAGTTTATATATATATATATATATATATATATATATATATATATATATATATATATATATTAAAATCTGTAAAGTGAACCCAATTTATGGTGTTTGGTGAGGCTTATTGGTTATGACTGCTGTGGTTGTTCCATTGTAGTGCCAGCAACAACAGAAGATGATGGTGATCAGGGCTGTGGCCGTATTCCCAACATGCGTAATGCCCGACTTGGTCTTCTGATAAGGGCACTTGAAGGCGAGGTACACCGGTCTGCCAATGAGAACCCTCTGCAGGATTTTATCGAGCTACAGGGACAGCATGCTGACGTCGTCGGCTCGCTTGCTGACAACGCCAAGGCTTTGTTCCAGGTATGTGATAGACTTGCCTAGTGCTTCTTACTATGTCTCGTCAAGTGTCTGTCTGAAGTGTGCTGATTTGTGAGGTGAATGGACTCTTGAAGTGGTCTTTGTTGTTTTGATATAGTGTATATAGGCAAAATTCTTTCAAAATAGGCACAGACAGTAATTATTATTATTATTATTATTATTATTATTTATTTATTATTAACTAGACAATTTATATAGCACAATAAGCATGGCAAAAATGGCCAAAGACAAGAGGGCTTTACAATACTATGTACACCCAATGCCAATGGTGAATATGTAAGGCTTAAGATTACTTAGGAAAAGTTGTAGAGTCAGAGTTTGTGATATTAATATAGTTTTAATTAAGTTTATAGTTTAATTAATTAATATAGTTTATTATTAAGGATTGTTGTAATTATGTAACAGAATTCTTGCTCCAAAACTACAGTATTGTTATTATTATTAATATTAATATACAGTAATTATTATTCATGGTATTAGCGATGAAAGAGTTATTGAACAGGATTTGGATTATTTTATTATTATTATTATTATTATTATTATTATTATTGACGTTTTTCATTCCAGAGGCGGTTGTACCTTTGTACGTTGATGGAAGACAAGTTGCGTGTGATGGACGAGGTACGCAAGAACCAGGATGAAGAACTTGTGTGTCTGAGACAGGACAGCGCGATGAGTATGCAGGATTCTGTGATCGAAAGGTGTCGTCTGCTGGAGCAGATCGAAAAGCTTTCCAACGGATCGGGAGGTTTAGATCTGGCTGCTGTAAGTTTCTGGTCTTCGATCGATTTGAAATTTACAATTTTTCTAAAATCTGCAATTTAAATGTGTGGATGCTATTGTGGTATTTTGTGGTTGTGCCCATAGCGGTGATGATATATACAGTGTGGGATATCATCCGAACACTGTTAGGATGGACTTGGATATCATGGATCCCTGATATATTTTATGCCTTTTTCCTGTCCTTGTGTTTTTTTATTGAGGTTTTACTGTATTTGTCTCGTGTGCCCGAGAGTTTCTATTGTTTTCTAGATTTGTTCTTCATGAGGTGATCATTGAGAGGTTTTACAGTAGTTTTATCCACTGCTTGTACAGAGGTTTTCTGTGTTCGTGTAGCCTTGCTTTCCCTCTGCCCCCTCTCCCCAATTAAGCCCTGTTTTTGCTTGTCCATTGCCGGCGACCACTTAGCATGCCTGAACAGTGGACACGGTAGACTGTATTATAGGCCATCAAAATGGTGTACCTTTCACACGTGGTGTAGAATGTAGACTCTGTAGTGTTGAGTGTAGACATTGGTCATGCAATGGCTTTGATTCAGATCTGAAGATGTCTGCTGTGTTCTTCTGGGCGTTGTCTCTGTTACGATATTCTCTGTACATTTTGGTTCCTCTGTTGTCACGTATGGTGGGTTTTCAATACGGCGGTCACTTGCCTTGGCGTGCAGCAGCGTCTGCCACTGTGGAGGACGGTGTAATACAAGTGTATATTGATTAGTAAGGAAGAGACCCCTTTCTGCCTGCGGCTGCATAGCCAGTCTCTCTCCACTGGCTTCCCAAATGGTTTTTCTTAATCGCCCGTACAGGTGGCGGAATTCTGTAGGGAGATGACGGTGATGAAGTGACATTTTGATCCTGCCTTTTATTCATAGGTGCCAGCGATGTTGAATTCATGACTTTCAAACCCAATATCTCTAACGGATAAGGGGCTCCATCGTATCTATCAATCTGCTTTGGTTTGTGTTGGGTTGGGTTGGGTTGGGAGGAGGTGCGTTAGTTTGGCACCCTGCTTTTGCAATGCGTGACGGATGGCCCGTGACGTCATGGGGGAAAGAGCGAGGGGTGGGAAACGACCAGGTCGTAACCGTAGCCTCGGATGTGCTGTACCCACAGTGGCGCAGCGGGGGGGCAGAGGAAGCGAACCGCCCGGGCAGAACTTGCCCTAGGGGCGGCATTTTCGGTTTTTAAATAAAAATTTTAAAAATAACTATATTTTTATACATGCGGCAAGTTTTTGCTTGTCAAGATTTTCGGAAGTTGAATGAAGGAAAGGCGCACCAGTATGTTTTCGTCGCCCCGAGAGGGCGGCACTTTTTATTTTCGCCCCCCAGGCGACACTTTGCCGCGCTATGCCACTGCATGGGCGCTTCCGACCGACTCTTTGTCTTACCGTCGGTACAGATTTTACGGCTTCCTTGGCGTGGAGTTCGGAATGTGACCGAAGCTTTAGCATTCTTGGGAAGTCTGGTACATTTGTCCAGAAGTGGCATGGGTGCCTTCAGCCCCCACCCCCTCCCCGCCCTGTTGTTAGCATGCTTAGCATTGTGCCTCCTTAGTTGTAGGACTGATTGGTTTCTTGGAAAACTGTGATCATTTTCTACCCCGGCCTCTACACGGGTAAAACCCGAGTCCCAGTTATCCTGAGGAGCGAGGGTGGCTCAATAAATAAAATTTGGAAGTCTTAAACAATTTGGACCGCCCTGTGGCTCAACAGTCAGCACCTATGCCGACCAAAAACAGACACACGCTAGATAAACAAGCTTAAAACCCAATTGCCCAAAGCCAAAGTATCAATAACCGACTAGAGGGACAGACCGACATTATAGAGACTGACTGACTGACTTACTTACTTACTAGCAGACTAAATACAAATACCTTTGTGGACTGGGACTTTGGTGAGATAAAAAGAGAGCAAAGGCTAGGTCTTTGCTTTGGCGGTTGTTTATGCAGTGACTGAGCAATGCAGTTGGCTTAATGCTAACAAAATCTACTGTTTGTCTGTCTTGCCTGCAGTTGTTCAAACAACCCAACAGACTAAGAGAGAGAGGAGAGAGAGAGAGAGAGAGAGAGAGAGAGAGAGAGAGAGAGAGAGAGAGAGAGAGAGAGAGAGAGAGAGAGAGAGAGAGAGAGAGAGAGACCAGGTAAAGCCGAGTTTGAAGAGGGCTCTAAGGTTATAATACTAATTGTATATAATTTTAAAGCATGCAAGATACTGATGTTTATAAGCATTGCATGTAATAAATACATGTCCAATACATTATGTGAGAATTCCAGAATTTATTTGTCTCTTTCTATGTTGTGTGTCAACCAAAGGCCATTGCTTACCCGATACATTGACAATGCTGTTATCCAAATGCCTAGAGTTGGCAAATCTTGTCATTGTCAGTGTTCTTCTTGGTAAGACATATTCGTTGTGCATGTAAAAAATTTAGTAAATATGCAAAATATGAGAATGTATTTTTAGTATTTTTCAGGAGTTGCTTTTGATTATACTGTATAGCCTTTCTGATCGAGTATTATTCTCTGACCACTTGTGGGTTTGGTTGTACCTTCAGATAACCTGTCTGCACCTGTGTTTTTTGGTTACATGGTGGCAAAACACAAACTTGATAAGGTGCAGACAGGTAGTGGTGGCATGATTACCGTATGCACTGTGTGAACCCCAAATACCTGTTGGCCAACAACAACACCGTCTTTCGCTGTAAGTAAGTAAGTAAACGACCGAGAGCAGTTCAGCACAGGTAGGTCACCAGGTGCATGCCATTTTCTTTTTTGGTTTCCATCGGATTTGAGGTGATGACAGTTCAGACGTTTGCAGACAGCCACTGGCTGCTTCTGTCATAGCTGAATTCCATGGGCTCCGCCTGCCGTCATTTTGTCTGGAATTGGCGGCACAGGTGGTCGAGCAACAGGTGGTCTGAGGGGTACGTTTTAGTGGTTGATTCAGGGAACTTACCCTTGGCAGGCGCTCTTTCCACTCTAACCTGGAGCAATATTTCATTCCAATCCTGTAATAAATGAATAAATTACACTTGTACAAGGTCACATGTCTCTCTCTCTCTCTCTCTCTCTCTCTCTATATATATATATATATATATATATATGCCATTACTTTTGTTCGAGTTACTAATATCTACAGATATATAAATAATATAAATATAATTTATTTGAGGTATTCTTTTTGTTGAATTATTTGCGACACCAGTTTCAAACCAGGGATAACCGACACGCTCACGTCAAGCGCTCAATGTTTGGGGAAGAAAGCTTAATTGATTATCGCGTACAAGTGGGTGGATGGATGGAAGCGAGGGGGTGGCGATTCCCGGACCCTTCCCACGCACAAGGTCCAGACGGTGATGACGAAAGGTTTTCGTGGAAGAGCTGACCACCTGGAGCCCGGAGTCTTTGTTCTTCCACGAATGACAGATATCACCGCTCGTCGGTCGGGTCGTAAGACGGCGTCTCCCCCCCGACCATCCGTCTTCCCGGGCACTGGCAGTTTAACGGCCTGTCTTTCGACCGAACTCGGGCGGTTGGGGAAGGTGCTTCACGGTTTTATTGACCTGCCAGTGGTCCATTTAGAAGTCCTTGGTTCCGACGAGGAGTACCGGGATAGCCGATGGGGGAGTTGATAGTTTTTGAAAAGTCCCCCAAAATGCGCTACAAAACTGTCCTCCTTGTCATCTTGCTCTGTAATCCGTCGTTATTCCTCTTTGTTAACGCATTAACCCCTTAACCGTGTATTTAACTGTAACTCAATGTAAAATGGACGGATATATCCGGGATCCCCAGTTAAGGGGTTAAGTTGATTTACTTCTCCGTCTGTCCTCGCCTACGTCTTGTAGAGATTAGGAGATGATAGTGTTTTTAACGTTTGCTCCTGAAAACCGGTTTCATAGGCGGAAATTAATGTGGTAGGGACGGAGGTTTATCCCCCCCCGCTCAATCGCCAGTCTTGTACGATGCTAGAGGGGCGGGGGCTGGTGAGATCAACGCCTTTCGAAAACATGTTGAATCTGGTCGCTCGTTGGCCAATGCAACGCTGATCTAGACAGGGGCACTCACTGAAGAAAACTCTTATTCTTCTGCTCGTCTCAGGTTCGGCGAAAAATAATTCTCGCCCAGCCCAAGTGCCTTTGGGCGTTTTGGGCTTCTGTTGACGGCGACGGAATGCTGTATTGTTGACGTGTTGAGTAGTAGTAGTAGTAGTAGTAGTAGTAGTAGTAGTAGTAGTAGTAGTAGTAGTAGTAGTAGTAGTAGTAGTGGCTGTATATGTGGCTGATTGCGTCATCAGTATGCGTCGATTGACTTTTCTGCGCACGCGTCTGGCATTTGATGACGTCAGTTGGTTGGCAAAGAAAATAAGTAAGTAGGTAAGTTAAGAAGCTAAGACGGGAGGACAGTAAATAAGAGCAAATTAAAAATAGTGTGTTGAGTTTAAACAGCTGCTGTCGTCGTCAATCGAATGACGAATTATTTTCGTTCGATGATTAACAACGGAGAGAGAGAGAGAGAGAGAGAGAGAAGTTTGTCACGCATGCGGGCGTGTCATTAATAACTGAATTATTCTTCTTCGTCGGTGTCAGGCGCTGGGCGTTGGGTGATTAAACATGTATGAAATATAGCGTCTGGAAATCGACCGAATTTCCGAAAGAAAGCTCTGACCGAGACAACGAACGCTTTCGCAAAGCAATCGATTTTTGTACGTCGGCCTAGACGATGCTTTCGAGTCTTTGCGGCGGCCGCCGGCGGTGGGAGGCTGCGCTGATGCCGCAGCAGCAGCAGCAGCTGGGCGTGAACCAGTTTCGTCCGACCTATGAATGGGGCCATCTTTGACGCGCCTATTGTTATTTGTCGGGGAGGGCAGAGAGGCGGGCCGGACGATGTGTGGCTTCTGGCCGCCTGCTAAGGTTTCTTCTCGGCCCGTAGCTTCGGTGGCGGTGTGATGATGCCCCCCCCATACTACTGCTGACTGCTGCTGCGCAGGTCCTTTTCGCCATGGATGCCGTACTTCCGGGCGTGTATGGACTTCGTATGGAACGCCGTGCGTCGAGACGGCGTCTTGCCTTTTAGGAGAGAGGGAGGCAGACAGACAGACAGACAGAGCGCGCGTTATCGGGGATGGTGGTGATGGAGGGAGGGGGTGTGGGTGATTTCGATCGATGGAATGGCCTTGAAGCGGGATCATCTTTCCCATTTCCCCATTTCCACCAAGGAACGGCCTGGTTCTGTTTTCGTTGATGTTTCTCGGTCGCCTTTTCGTTTAAAACAGAGCACTTCGTTTTGCCAAAGCAGGGGCTTTCCGTCGATTCTTCACTATTATCCATGCCAGCTTTTATCATGACCACCCCGTGACCTTGAAAACGTTCCTTCAAATCAGCAGAGGAATTTCAGTATTTTAAAATTGTTTTTCATCCATGGACTGAATGTTATGTTCATTTATTGTCCACGCAGTTGTGCTGAATGATGCATTTTCCTCACACTGGCTAAGGAATGAGACGTAGATTTTTGTAAGCTTTGAGCTTCATTTTTGGAATTTATTTATTTCTATTTTGAAGACATTGGTATTGTGCAGTTTAGGCTATAATGTCAATGTATCATGAGAAAAACAGACGTCAGAGGCGCTGTAGCCTATTTAATATTAGTGTTTTATTGTCTCGCTGATTTTGACGCTGGAAATAATCAAAATGCGTGTGTATAATGTGGCTGGGGTTGTATTTTGCATAGTACAGCTTCTGTGTGTTCGCTGTCTCTTAGTCCTGGTGTGTTTTGTCGGTTTGCAGCAGGCGATGCACTACAAAGAGGAGTCGGAAATCCTGTGGAAGCAGTTGCAGTGCGCTCAGGAGATGAACGCGAACCTGAGGCGCGAGGTTGCCGAACTGCACCGCGCCATCGAGACGCTGACCCAACCGCAGTCGAACGGCGGGCCCCGGTCCGGGCTGCATCATCATCAGCATCGGCATCGTCATCGTCACCCGGTGTCCTGCACCTCGTCGACCGTCTGCTCGCCGCAGGGCGTCTGAGATCGACTCGCGAGTGGTCGCTCGTCTTTTGTGGATCGTCCTTCGCGCCCGACCTCGGCCGAAGGCGCCGGATCAGACTGTTTCCGAATCGAGTTATTCACCGCCTCGCTGTGGAACGCGAGCGTATCTGCGCGTAATCGTGCCGTTAGCGGAGGCACACGCCGGTGGTGTTGTGCTCGGACTTTTCCCGCCGAATAATAGCACCGAATGTGACGTCACTCGTCGGAGTGACGTCGCGGCGTCTTCGACACCGACGTGAGAAGATGAGAAAAGTTGCGTGATTGGTTAACTCTATGCGTGGCTGTGTTAGTTTTTGAATTGTGGCAGTAGTAGTTTGATATGAAATATTTAATGTGTAAGTACCTCTTTTGAAGTCTGTAGCTGTACCCCTCTTTTTTCAAATGACCGTTTGCTTAAAGCTCAAGGCCTAGGCCTAGGTAGACGACCTCTTTGCTTGTGACTGGCATGACAACGCCATTACTAACCAACAACTATTTGTGTCTGTATTGGTAATTGTCAGTGTGGCTGCTTCCGGTTTATCTGGCGCATTTAGACTATTTCAGTTCTGTGTTTACTGCCGACAGTTATGTACATGTAATAGTGCTAGTAATTCTCAAATATAGTATAACACTCATTTCCGTGCTATGTAGGCTACCAATGCAACTGTATCAGGAAAAAATGCCATATTTAGGCTCTATGTGAAAGATTGAAAACAGACAGTGCAGTTTATAGAAGGGGCCAGCGCTGTATGCGCCACATGTTTGGTTTTCTACCTCGAAAAATATTTAGCAATGGCTGTCACTTAGTTTGCGCTTGTCTTATCTCAAGACCTGGGAATGTTTGTGTTGATTGAGAATTGAGGGTTTTGGCCACATTTTCCGTACCTACCAAAATGCCAAGCAGAAGTAGGCTTATAGTGCTTAGAAATGGATTTGTCTCGGTCCAATCCGTTCAGACGTTATCAATGTTGCTGTCGGTAAGAATGAATGCGAATAAAGGAGTGAAATTGACTGAGTTAACAGTGACAGATTATGATTACTGCTTATCGACTGTTTTGATGACGATGGCTATTTATGTAGCGCTGTATGAATGTACTGTACGCTGTATCGGGGGCGCTGTACAGTACGCGACGCTGTTCAGTGACGTTTTTATAAATGTCTTTAACCTCTGTAAATAATAAATTTGCCTAATCCGGGTTTAGGTTTGTTGGTCTAGGTCGAAACACCGAAGCAGTGGCGTAGCCAGAATTCCGGAATAGGACACCGACATTTTCAGGTTTAAAGTTTCCGACGAGCAGGGGACCCAGCCCCCGTCACCCTCCCACTCCCCAGTGCAATACGCCCACGCAATGAAGCAATATTAAATAATGGGGTATCTATTCTTAAAGTGCACAGTGCGGTTCGTAAAAAGGTTTATTTTGAGCTTTCTAGGATGATATTACCAAAAAAGTTTGTGTTAATAGAAGAGAGAGGGGAGAGAGAGGATTCTAGGAGTATCTACTATATTTAGCGTTTACAAAACTATTCTCGGAAGCGAGAGCTTAGGTCTACTTTAAAAGGGAAAACACGAATAGCACGTGATAACAGGTCAACATCATGCATCGATGCATACATAGGCCTACAGGTGTTTGACAGCAGGTGATGTATCGTAAAAATCAGTGCGCGGTCGCACTACTATCCCAAACTGTTTAACCACGTGACGACGGAAGGCAAGCAACCAAAATTGTCTGTCGGCTGGAATCAGCCTCGACGATGGAGGGGGAGTGAGGGATCGTCCAAACCTCGGTTGACAAGATGCGTCGAGTGTGTATTTAGCCAGATAAACTTTTGTCTACCCATATAAAACTGATTCTGTTGGCAAGTTTTGCAAACGAGAGTAAAAGTAACTATACTCATTCTATCAGCAGTATCCATCTATCTATATTCTATAGGCCTAGGCCTATCTGTGTCTGTAACCTATGCATAGGCTGCCTATGTCTGTTTGTCTCTGGGCCTACTATAGGTCTGTCCTCTCTTTGTGCGCCTAGTGAATTTACTACGCTTCTTGACTCTTCCTTCCGAACGTTGACTTTTTTAAGTTGGCAAAATAGGCCTAAAGCGCCTTAAAAGTGTAAAAATCTAAAGTCGTTTGTCCCGTATATGGAGTAAACTTAAGAAGGCTTCGTCTGTATCTTTGTTATCTTTCAACGCTTCGCTGCACAGTTCTCAGAAATTAGGCAGATCTTATCCTCCTGCTCTATACGATAGTAGCAGATGTAGGCCTACGCCCAGAGGCCTACGTAGGTCGATCGTCACATCTGCAGCAATACGCCCAAAGGCCTACACTAAAAGAAATCGATCTTACTCGTTGAACCAAAATTCGCATGATTGATGTGCATGTTGACTCCAGTAGATTATGAGGGTTTGAAGACATAATGAATGTCTCAAATAAAACTGTCTAAGACTAGACTATTGGGACGCGGGGTTAAGGTCTCTAGGACGGACCGTTAACAGCTATGACAGCTCTAGGGTTGAGGTATATAGGCCCTATATTTCTTGTGCAGAAGTAGGCCTACATGCGCTAGACTATAAAATGGACACGCTTGTAGGCCTATAGGCCTACTGTATATCGCCAGGTCGGGTTCAAATTTCAGTGTTGACTTTGTGCAGGTTCGCCAAAAAGCACAAAGAAGCTGGCCATTTAGACATTTGATATTCGAACTTGTGAAACTAAAAAAAACATCCTGAATTAATTCGCTGTTATTTTTATTTCTTGAAGAGCGGAGTATAGGCCTAATTCCGGAACGGGGTTCTTCCATTTATTTGTCCCTCCCTACATTAGCTGCTTCACGGTCATCAGTGATAAGACTAAGTCTGAAATCGAGGCCACTACCGTGGTCTTCTGCATCTAATTAAAGACAACTCTGCTCAGTTCTTGGAATTACGTTCAATGTCCCACAGAACATTTAAGGTTGTACGTAAACACATATGATCTCTCTCTCTCTCTCTCTCTCTCTCTCTCTCTCTCTCTCTCTCTCTCACACACACACACACCAATGTTCCCTCTAAATTTTGTTGACTGTGCGCGGAAAAGTATAGTGCCTGAGCGGCACACTTTCATGCCTGAGCACCTGAATTGTTTCACAGATGTCACCCAAGACAAAACACAACAAAATCAGTGTTTTTGCAACTCAAAATCACTCCGCGGTGGCTGGAAACTGCTGCGCGGCGTTTTCTTGTCATGTGCGCGGCCGCGCAGGCGCGCAGCTTAGAGGGAACATTGATCTGGACCCGCATTTTAGATATCTATCAGATATCTGACTGCTTTAAAGGTTTGAAAACCTATAAAATGTATAGCCACCATTATTATATTTTGCAATATAGACACATTAATAGGTGGAAAGTGACGGATTTTTCTACTCCACTGACATCACTGTAAGGTGTTTGATGGTTCTAAATAGAAATTTGGGTGAAATATCGACATGAATTTTGGGTCGCCCTGAAAATTTTCATGGACTATAGTCCAGGGTTTTTTTTCGAAATTTGAGCGAAAATTTGTGGTGTCGTAGAGATTTCATATTTGCACCGATTGAAGCCCCGTCGATGTCTACAAGGAATCTGGGCCCGCATTTTGGATATCTATCAGATATCTAACTGCTTTAAAGGTTTGAAAATCTATAAAATGTATAGCCACCATTATTATATTTTGCAATATAGACACATTAATAGGGTGGAAAGTGACGGATTTTTCTACTCCACTGACATCACTGCAAGGTGTTTGAAGGTTCTAAATAGAAATTTGGGTGAAATATCGACATGAATTTTTGGGTCGCCTGAAAATTTTTCATGGACTATAGTCCAGGGTTTTTTCGAAATTTGAGCGAAAATTTGTGGTGTCGTAGAGATTTCATATTTGCACCGATTGAAGCCCCGTCGATGTCTACAAAGGAATCTGGGCCCGCATTTTGGATATCTATCAGATATCTAACTGCTTTAAAGGTTTGAAAATCTATAAAATGTATAGCCACCATTATTATATTTTGCAATATAGACACATTAATAGGGTGGAAAGTGACGGATTTTTCTACTCCACTGACATCACTGCAAGGTGTTTGAAGGTTCTAAATAGAAATTTGGGTGAAATATCGACATGAATTTTTTGGTCGCCCGAAAATTTTTCATGGACCATATAGTCCAGGGTTTTTTTTTCGAAATTTGAGCGAAAATTTGTGGTGTTGTAGAGATTTCATATTTGCACCGATTGAAGCCCCGTCGATGTCTACAAGGAATCTGGAGTCACACACGTGTTTGTTAATTAGGCCCAGAGTGGTCTAGTTATAACTTATACATAGACTACTGATAAGAGGCGACTTTTTGCCGGTCGAGGTATTTATTTATCGTGTTGTTGTTTTGGCTTTGGTCAATGTGTCTTGTTGATTAAATGAATGAGTTACACACGGCGGAATTATTAAAATTAGCGATAACCATATCCGATACAACGTTGTTCGAAGTTTTACTAGGTGCAGGGGGTCGTACAATTTCCAACCCACAATTTTCAACCCCATGTAGGGAAGGGGTCATTTCAGTGCGGAAACCAGAAGTGTCTTGTCAAGATGTTTTTGGCACATTAATTCAGCTCCAATCCTATTACCCCCCCCCCCCCAATTGAACTGTATTCTGGATTTTGTCCAGTACATACCAGGTCTCTCTTCAAAACTTTTCTACAAAATAGTGGCTCTATGATTGATTGATTGACTGGTGTCACCTATGCTCATTGATTGAAGCTATAGATATGTCAAAACATGGGAGTTTTACATTAGATATGTAACAAGTCAGATTTCACAAGAATGTACCGTAATTATGTAGTAGCAAGTTTATCTCATTATTTTTTAAAGTTACCTCTTGCACACAACAGCCCTTTTATGAAATTGCATATAAAAACATCACATGCCTTTTTCATACATACATATACATTATTTTAGATCATCAAATAATTAGCAAAATAATTATTTGCCAAATTTAAGTTCAACATAAAAATACTTATTTCAAAGCAAATGCAGAAATTAATATAACATGTTTTATTATGAAAATAATATAACAAATATTTTCAGATTGTTAAAATACTGCAGCTCTACTGTAATTCCTGTGTTTCTAAATATTCAGAAATGATTTCACTGGCAGTTCAACATATGCTAGAAAAATGCACGGTTAACAGGAGAGCTCATCTTATTTATTAACCAAAATATTACAAATTATAAACTGATATCACATATAACGTGAAGCCAGCAAAACTGAAGCATACAAATTATGTTTAACATAATATTACACGAGGAACGAAAAACAACTTTCAAGGATTACAGTGGTAAATCTCACGCTTTGCGATCATCATGATTAAGCAGATCTGACAGAACCCACGATGGCGCAAACTGAGGTGACAAACCATTTGAAACAGTCAGAATGCAGAACAGTTACTTTATATCGGAGACGTACTTAAGACTGGTTCCTTCCACCTCGATTTCCGAGTAACACCACGTACGATTGCACCTACATTCGGCGCCGCACTTTTCCGATCCGCACTTTGGGCACGGATAGTGACACCCCACACAGTCTTTGATCAGACAGTCGCAGAGGTCCCTGTGGCCTGAAATTAACGATCCCTTGTCATCGTAAAGTGCTTTCCTCTTTCTACAAAACACAATTTACTGAAAGCTAAAAGAAACTCTGCAGCATACACAAAAGGTCACTTAAAGTCGTAATTTCGATCGTAAGACTACGATTACCATTGCTATTACCGGTATATATCAGATGACTACCGGTAAATTTCAGTCATCTTCACTTCACTTGGGAGGTCCCAATTCCCATGCAAAGTGCATGAAATAGATGCAGACGCAACACTTTCAGTCCTTCATATACTTGCAAAGAGTCAGAATTTTCAACAAAAAACCACCTACATTATTAAACATTTCAAAAAGTTTACATAGCAGTTATATAACAGACATCTAAAAGGTAAAAATCAAAATAAAATTATTGAAGCATTTGTAGGATCATCAGATGCTCTGCAGTTTACATTTTGATTTAGCCATTTGCAATTTTTTAATGCTTCATTTATCATAAAATTTCTATAAACCTCTTGGTGTATGTAAAATAATACAAAGCGAAACCAGAGTCATGTGTTGCCATTGTACCTTTCTGTGTAAATTTTCCTTTGAACTTTTCTCATTTCCCGTGAACTTCTTTCTGGATCAAAGTTGTCCATGAACTTTCCCGGATTGCTGAATTTTAGATTTCGCAAGTGTTTCGAAGTCAGCTGTGATCAGAAAGCATAAAAGTTTGATTATTAAAGTTGATAAAACAAAAAATCAACATTCAGACTGAAGCTGTATATATATATATTGAGTGTTTGTCTTGTAAAATCAAACTCGGCACAAAAACTCTTGACAATATTTTACTCAGAATCATGCATTATAACAAAACACCAAAATGACACTCATTCAACAACAGTTCTATGTAAATAAAAACATTAAGAAATCAAAAATATTTCGTCACGGCATAATATTAAGTATTTAAATCCATAAGAGGCCAAAGAATGAGATTAAACAGCAAGTCCGTAAAGTGAATGAATGGGATGGAAGGAACATGGTTGTTCTCGCACAGGGCAGATCCTACCGAACCATTCTAAACCCTGTTATTGCTATAAGTACCCTGCTGTTGTTACTACTAGTTTCTGTGTAGCTTTCCTGAACCCAATCACACCCAATTATGACGCAGCAATGTTAAAACCAACACTCAACCAAATCTATCGTACACACGACTGCGCAACAGAATAAGAACACAGGAATTCCAAATTAAATATAGTTGCTAGAAAAATTAAACACAGGGAGATAGTGTGAAGGTGGCGATAAATGGACGGGTGAATTGAAGAATTATTGGCATGCTAGTCTGAAGGGCGACTGACATCGATGAACGTCTCGCAGTCGTTGCTGTAGTCGGAGCTGGTCGATTCTATTCGTCCGTTGTTGTTGGTTTCGCTGTTAACCGATCGGGAAGGATTTCTCCTCAGCGATCGCATTGGCTTCGCCGTCGCCATCTTTGCCCATAGAGATCAACGCCGAATTTCAATCACTCTATGATTTCAGTCGACCACCGTGTTGCCACCTGACCTTTTATAAGAAAACTGCAAATCTTGTAAACAGCATGGCGCATGCCCAAATATTAGACGGATTTCACAATAAGCAATCAACCGTGCTAAACTCTATGATTTTCTTGAAAGACCATTGCCTGTCTCTGATTGCCGATGGCAAAATTAGGGGCTGAAGTAGTTTCCATGCACTAACTGGGAAGGGGAACTGCACGACACTGCAAGGACACAGAATATAGGCCTATCTGTGAAAATTAAAGCCATCTCTGTTAATCACGACTTAGATTTCCTGCCTTTGCGTGATTGCGGCAACGAAAACCTAGAAAATCTGAGCGGGACAGTTAATTTCAATTTGTCGAGACAGCATGAGGCCTATACGAGGCAGAGATAGAGAATGAGAGAAAGAGAGAGATAGACAGACAGACAGACTGCGAGAAAGAGAGAGAATACTTGTCTACAAAGCTCTTCATTGCCATCATTATTAACGCCTATACTGTAGCATTCATGGACCTCTAAAAAGTGTGAAAAACTGCTGATAACCTCGATCTTGTTGCTTGTTAGGCTTTTTCAGGCTTTTTCAGGATGTTATAATACATCCTGCCGGCCCGGGGCCCCTACAGGTCGCCGGGGCCATGTGTATTCCCCCTCTCTCGGCGGCCCTTGTATCATTCTTCGCGTGGACATAATATGCATCTTAATGCTATCGCACAATACCGCGTGAAAGACAGCTTTACCGAATGTGTGTGTGGGGTGGGGGTGGGGGACAGCAGCAGCAGCAGCCGTCTTCCTGGCGAACCGTTGTGCCCTGCATCCGTCTCCCGTGTAAACTATAAATCCCGATGCGACGCCCGACTGATCGGTGCAGCGATGTCCGCCTTAGACGGAGGCGACGGCGCTGCTGAGGCCGCCGCCGCCGCCGCCGCATACGGTGACGGGAAAATCGTTACGGTTACGGGGACTGCGGCAGAGCGCGGCCGGCCGCCGCTGCTGCCGCCGCCGCCGCTCCGGCACGAGGACACCGTTCGGTGCTGCCTCGCCGATGCTGATGCTCCTGTTGTTGTTGTTGTTGCGACGACGAGAACCCAACAGAGGTGAGTTGAACTGAGTTCATTGCCCATCCATCCACACACGCACACACGACACGCGTTCAGATCGGATTCGGAACAGGAGATCATGGCAAATTTCTGCGTTGCAGTACAGGGCTATAGGCCTAGGCTATAGGAGACCTACTATGGTTGACAAAGTAGGCCTACTTTGACGATGCGTCAAGTATTTCATCGATCAACACGTTATGCAGTCTTGTGTATATATGCGTAGAATATATATATATATATATATATATATATATATATATATATATATATATATATATATATATATATATGCATGCATAAACCTGTTTTCCACTTCTTTTCCAGAGCTACAGAATAGGCCTATTTGGCCTGTATGCCTATAGACCTATTGTCTAAGGAAAAGACGTTCACTATATAGGCCTATTCATTCTATTTTAATCTATATTCTGTAGGCCACTAGTACATTTATGCCATTATTAATTATTAATCCTTAAGATTCCTCATATCCCTTAATCCATGCATTATCAGGACTTGAGTCTTTAGACCTCGTCTAAACTTGAGGCCTTCCTGTTTGAAAAATCGTTTCCCTCATAGCTATAAAGCCTAACAACACAGCCTCACTGCTTTAAATTGGATATATTTACCATTACCTGGCTGACCATTGCACCCTCCATACAAAGCTATTTCAATGGAGTCTAAGCGCCTAAGCCACAAAGCAGCTACTGTACTGTTCTACTGTACTTTCGAAAACGAAGGCGTTATTTAGGCCTAATGCAACAAGATTTTATTTACTTCCTTACTTACTTAGTAGCATATTTACAAACAGAACTTAATTGCTGCAACGCATTCGCTTTTCTCGAAAAAACAATTAAAATATAATCCTCTTTTCGGTTAGTCGGTCAAATTTCCGGGAATGCATGAACGTCCTTTTACTGTTGACAAGAGAAAAAAGTTCGTCTGATAATTCAAACGAATCGAATCAGCTGCAGGCCTTCATACTTAGGCCTAGGCCTACTTAACGACAGCGCGGTCTGTAGCCTATATACATAGACCTAATCAAATGGCTAATAAAATACATGCGCTTAATTAGTTTGTTTTTGATTAGAAGTCGAGGCAGGACGCTCATTTGGCTGCTGTTCTAGTATTGGCGATGGCCAAGTACAGTATGGCGTCAGTTGAATTAAAACAACATGCATTTCGGCGGTTCCAGTTTTCCATTGGCGCATATAATAAGCCTTATACGTTGAATGCGCGGTATCATGAAATGGATCCGACTGTAGGCCTATAGATCCGGCAATTAGATAAATTAGGTAAATGCATGCAGTGAATAGACGGGAAAACATAGGCACGGGATTCGGCCAGGATTGGATAACCTAATTATTATTGTGCAAAGGCAGGGGATTTAGATTAAGGTCTAATTGTCGCGGGTTTTCAAAATTCAAAGCAGACTTATGCCGGTTGTATAGAAAGAAACCTCGTGATGTGACAGTTTCGTCAAAAATGATTAACGAGAGAGAGAGAGAGAGAGAGAGAGAGAGAGAGAGAGAGAGAGAGAGAGAGAGAGAGAGAGAGAGAGAGAGAGAGAGAGAGAGAGAGATTAGACAGACAGACAGACAGACAGACAGACAAACCATAGCCTGTATTTCAATATTTCTCTAGCCTAGGCCTGTGCAATTTTTGAAGAGGCCAAAGACATTATTATTTTGTTCTCGTAGCAGAAGTACACGACATGTATACATGACCTTATATAGGCCTATAGGCCTTTATAAGGTCATGTAGACCTACTATATACAAAATTATAAGTAGTTTCTCATTTTGACCTTATTGTATTAGGCTCAGTGGCGTCGCTAGGGTTGGTGTCACCCAGTGCGGTAAAATCGTGGTGTCACCCATTTCCTTCTCAAATACCGTGACAAGCAAAACAAGGTCATCCTTGTTTGGTGTCACCCCCTAGATGGTGTCACCCGGTGCGGTCCGCACCCCCCGCACCCTCCGCACCCCCTCTCGATGCCACTGATTAGGCTACAGTAACAACCGCCTTTCAGTCGAGCGTCTATCGGCTCCAGACGCCCATAGAACTAGGTCTGTCTAAGTTCTGGGAAAATAATGTGCCGTGCCTATGATTGGTTATTATATTATTGGTTATACAGTGAAGCCATTATCAAAGAGTTCATCTTCGAAGATGTAAAGCTGACGAAATTAATTAATTAATTAATTAATTAACTCTCAGAAAAATTAATGAAATTGTAATCGAAGACCAAATTATCTCTCTCTCTCTCTCTCTCTCTCTCTCTCTCTCTCTCTCTCTCTCTCTCTCTCTCTCTCTCTCTCTCTCTCAGCCCCTCCCCACTGGTGTTCTAAAATTTGAGTTATAGGAAACAGTCCAATCCAACTGATTTTATGTACTATTGATCGTTCGACATCAATCAACTCGTGACTTCTTTAGCGCCGTTTTAATATTGCTTTTAATATCGATCGACGATCGCTTCAGAGTGTTAGGCCCCTAATCGTAGTAAAAAAATTATGTTAGGTCCAAAATCAATAGTTCAGTCCATGATTAGATCACGAGTCTTGTATGAAACGTCGCGGAAATTATACAATAGACCTACATCGAAAATGCTTTGGGCTCTATTGAACGCGACAGGAATTACGTTATACTTATTGACCTAACGTTAATCCGAATGTCGTGTAGGCTAATATCTTCGTTCGTTTGACCTTGGGCACGCAGACGATGCAAGTCACTCGTGATGACGATAAGGTGTCATAGCCCTAGGCCTATCCGTCACATTGAAGGCATATCCGTTGTCGAACTCCTAGGGTTAGATAAGTCTGAGTTAGGCCTACTTGAAACATCGCTACACAAAAGATTACTTAGACTTAATGCATTCACTATACTGTGCCAAATTGTTACGCTTTAGGCTTAACAGATTGCAACATGTGCCAATTTTCCTGGCTGTGATCTATTCTAATCTTAAACTTCTATAGCGCCACTTCGTAAATGCATAGACGGTTCAGCCAATGGCACGCCAAATCCCTATCAAAGTGTTTATTCCATCCACCTAGACATTGGAGGGGGAGTTTAACATTTGGGGCAGACACTGGGGAGGTCATACTACTTGCTAAATTGTAAAAAAATTGGAGGGATTTCAAACTTGGGGGGATAATCTCCCCACCAGAAAAGGTCTAGAATAAACACTGCCTATCAAATAATATCAAATCAAGGTCGAATCCAGGATATCAGACCGGACAACCGAATCATGATGGTCTGTGACCTATTGAGCTTTAGGGCCAATTGATTAGTCGCAATTAGGCAATCGAGCAAGTAAGTCAAGCCAATTATAGCCTAATAGGAATTATTACAAGATCTGATGCACTACAGACGCTACAGAGCGGATGTAGCCTATAGTGAGCCTAATCTTACAACACTAATCACCCAAAGCAATTGCATAAAACAGACGACCAAACCACGCGCCATATTGCGTCTGTGGGTACCGCTTACACAAAACCTCCATCCAAACAGGCGAATAAATGTTATTGTCATTTGCACGCATAAGGAGCTCAATTATTGTTGGCTATCATGTTACAAAAACTATTGTCATAATTGTATTTTCGACGGAGCAACTGAGTCCTTTATATAAGCCAATACAGCTTCGGCTGTACCGACCATTAGGCTCAATGTAGTTTCTTTTGGTGCAAGTGTCGTTGTTGTCACAGTTGAAACAGTAAATGCGCTCAGAAGTCGTCGTCTGCAAGCATAGTCGTAAACAGTGGCGTATTTAGAATTTTGGTAAGGGGGGCCAGACACTTTCGACCTGACAAGTTACAACTTTGGAAAAAAGTTGACGACCTTTTTTTGCTTGTCAGGGTCTCTCAGACAGGCTAGGCCAAGACCAAAGGGGGGCATGGCCCAAATGGCCCAATGGTAAATACGCCACTGGTCGTAAACATGGGCGTTCGGAGGGAGGGGTGCAAGGGAGTGCAGTTGCGATGGACCTACTTGTATAGCGCTAAATAATTTACAATTAGTCCAATAGATCTCGACAGTCTTGTACAGTACTTTTTGTTTCTTTCGTCACATGATCCTGTTTTGCACCCCTGGAAAAATGTTTTGAACGCCCATGGCAGTGTTTAATCTAGACTCCTGGACTCGGGGGGGGGGCTGAAAAAGCTGGGGGGAGGGCAACTGACAAAGCCGGGGGAGTTCTGCTAGGGGCCGCTGTTAGTCCATGTAGTATTCCAAAATTTCCGGGGGGAATTTGAAATTTCCGGGAGAGAAAAAGGGCAATTCCCCCCGGAAACGGCCTAGATTAAACACTGGCCCATGGTCGTAAACTTCTACGTAGAAGATAAGCCTATCTTAATACGCGGCTCTTCCCTCGATTGCCCTACTAGGTCTTCCGCAAGATATTCGGCAGGTTACATCAGTGGTTTTCACGCAGGCTTACTTAGCCTCCTAAACCACTTAAATCGCATTATTATTAGGGCGTTGATTTAGTTGATGTCCCTCGTTCTCGTATACAGTCACTGGCGTTAGTGTGTAGTATGAAATGGCTGGGAGTGCTCTATTTCTAACCCTGTAGATCGGAATGGAGAATGGTATTGTTGGTTATTCTTGCGAAGGTTAAAGCAGTGGATTGGGAACAAGAGGGAAATGTGGATTTTACGGGAGAAATTCTTCAAATCGATTAGATTTTTGCATATCTAGGTCATATTAATAATCTATTCAACAGGCCTTCAATTGGCTTCTATAACACGCAGCGAATTCATTATAAAACTTGTTTTTGATGTCTATGAAACATGTTGTAGGCCCATAATGAACCAGATATCTTAATACGCGGCTCTTCCCTCGATCGCCCTACTAGGGATAATGGAGGGGGAATTTCACTCAAAGCCAAAATATAAAAAATGGAAGAAATTTTTAACTGGGGGGGAGTCCCCCAGAGAAGGCCTAGAATAAACACTGGCTTGAAAGATAAAACGCAAAGTGGCCCGTGGTAAAATAAAGACACGAAATTGAAATTTTTACCAACGGACAAATTCCGAAAGCGTTTTTAAACAAAATTGTTCCCATAGTCTTTGATTCTCACTAGATAGAGAGTCTACGATATCTGAAAGTGAATCCAATTTTCCGCCATTTTACGCTTTAGACATCTAGACAATGGTTACCATAACAACACTGAGTGGAAACTCGTTTAAAATTTTCGCTGTTTTATCCATACATATACTCTACCCAGTTAATTAATGTCTATGATTGCCCCGACATCAAGCAAAAATGCTAAATTAAACGCCTAAAAATCAGTGGCACCTCTAAATATGAAGTTGAAAAAATGGACATGTCCAAAATCAAAAGAAATATCGTACACAGGCACATCGAGCAAGTCAAAGTCAATAAACATGCTGACAAAAAGTGGTGCGATCGACGTGAAAACCCAGTAGATCTACCGGAAACCCGGTGCGCGTGGTGCGGTAGATCGCGTGGCCTCTGGCTGCAGAGCGCCTTCTCATTGGTGCGTTGTTTACAAGCGACTGGTTATGCCACCATCACACCATCCCTATCTACCATGCCTACCACCACATGCGGGCCTGGTCTGACCCGGTCGGTAATGAATCAGGAGGCGCCTGACTAATCGCGCCTTTAAGTCGGATTTAAAAGAGACGAAACGGTCGACCGATTGTCCTGTCCTGAGCGATTCATCCTTGCGTAGATCGTCGGAAAATTTTGGAGTACAAGAATTTTGGGGGCCGAGACACGGTTCTGTGTGGCAGAATTTTCATGGGGACTCCGTGGCGGAGGAAGGACCAGCAGCCGCGTCGGGATGTCGTCGATCGCCGCCGTTGAATCGTCGTGCGAAGGGGCGACGTGCCGGCAGCGGACCGGTAACATGGTCGCCCACGAGTGCGGTGGCCCACAAGGCGGGTGAGTCTACTCCCCAAGTTGAGAATTTCTGTTTTTAAAGTCGTCTGACTAAGCTATTGCTATTTGAATTTTGGAGTCTTGGACACAGTACAGACGTAAACTCCGCATATGCGATTTTTGTACAAATATGCGGCACTTTATCCACATTTTAAGCTATTTTCGTCACATACATAGCACATTTTACCATCAGTTCAATGTAAAAATTTGTGTCAGTGCTGGGATTTGGGGGGGGGGATTTTTGTGGGAGTTTGTTTTTTGGGAGGGGCGGATCTCACCCTAACAGGCAGTGGCGGCTCCATCGGGGGGCCAGGGGGCCCGCGCCCCCTATTGAGTGCCTGCCCCCAGTGCCCCCCCCAGTTGGGACCCTATACTTAATGCTACATACATTAAACAACAAATGGTTGGCCCCATGATTAGAAGTTGCCACCCCAACGCCCCCCCCCACTTGCCAAATCCTAGAGCCGCCACTGCTAACAGGCCTGGATCAAACTGATTTACTGGGATTTACATTGGACGGATTGGCAACATGTATACATTTGTTGGCCCAATGCTTTCTGCTTCTCAATAGCTGTTTGCCACAATTGTTTTATGTGTGCTGTTTGTCTTTCTCTTGTTTTCTCTTGGTCTTAGTACAAATGATACAAGATGATACAAGTACAAGATGAGTACAAATGATACACGATGTGAAACATCTGAAGGGGGTTGTGGTGACCTGCAACAGTCCCCCTGATGCATTTTAATTAAAGTGAAATTTAGCATGTTTTGTGAAAATTAAATATTATGAAAGTGGATTTTCACATCGGAACATCACTTGGGCAGCATTTTACAGTTTCCCTATTTGCTAATGAGTTCAGGCCAACTTCGAAAAGGAAAGAAGCTCTTTGGTGTCTGTAATGCTGATCACTCTCTTCCTGTTTCTTTATGTGGGTATATAGCTAATATCATAAATGACTTAATGGTAATATGAACTTTTAGACTTATGTTGACTAATTTGTTTTCCTGTTTGTTTTCTGCTCTTATTTTCTTCCTAGATGTTCAAAAAGGACTATAGTAATAGGGTCTTAATAATAATAACAATAATAATAATAATAATAATAATAATAATAATAATAATAATAATAATAATAATAATAATAATAATAATAATAATGATAATGATAATGATAATGATAATGGTAATGGTAATGGTAATGGTAATAATAGTAATGTAATAATAATAATAATAATAATAATAATAATAATAATAATAATAATAATAATAATAATAATAATAATAATAATAATGTGATTAAAGTGGTTTAGGAGGCTAAGTAGGCCAGTGTCTTGGCACATTGCTTCCCTGAGGAGAATACAGAAGGGTCTAGCCCTCAATATAAGCACTGGATTAAGACTGTGAAAAGTGATGGTTTGGCCAGTTGCAACTTATGGCTGTGAAACACATTAACATCTAATAAAGTTGCAGCGAAATCTTGAAATGAGAATGGTTGACGGCAATACTGCCTATCCGGCTTATGTACCGGCATAGTACTCTAGAGTCTAGATCCAGTACCTATGTTATTTGGTATTTGTTTAAGCGTATCATCTGTTGAGTACTTGCTGTATTCTTTGCAGTTGGTCGCTGGATTTCCAGTTAATCCTGGAATCTTGTGCGTTGTCACTATTTTGGCGGAGTCATATTGTCAACTGGTTTTCTTCGGTGTTTTGGGGCTTGGAAGT
The DNA here is from genome assembly GCA_018105865.1 of Metaphire vulgaris. Lineage (NCBI taxonomy): Eukaryota > Metazoa > Annelida > Clitellata > Crassiclitellata > Megascolecidae > Metaphire > Metaphire vulgaris. The sequence goes on from CM030845.1 coordinate 1,089,047, forward strand.
GACATTAACCCCTTAACTGTGTATTTAACTGTAACTCAATGTAAAATGGACGGATATATCCGGGATCCCCAGTTAAGGGGTTAAACTGACTGGCTTGTTGTTCCAGTTCCATCTGAGAGGTTCTTTTGTGGTCGTGAGTTATTCGTCTTTTGTCCTTTTTCTCTAGGTCTGAATTTCACCGAGGCAGCCTCAGGTTGCTTCTCCTTGCGGCTTTTAAGATTTCCAAGAGAATCTCCAGGTCTTGGCTTCTTAGCAGTTTCACGCGCTTGGGGTTTCTCATTTGCTTTTCAAAGCCGGTGTGATTCTCCCGTGTATTGCTTTCCAGATAGTGCTATATAAATTGCCTTTACATTACATTGGAGAATGCTTTTGGATGAATGTGAAGAAGGAACAAAGTTGAAAGAATGCTGAGAACGACACATGTGATGACGTCAGAGATAACAATGGATCAAATGGGTCATCATTGACCACTGACCCACGACCCAGGACAAATAAATATTTCCTTGCAATGTTTGCTTATACTCTAGGGAAATGGCAAAATGTCCTTACTCCTGGTTGCTTGTCATGTTGGACAGGTCTTTAATGTTCTGTGATATTTTATTGTTGTGTGTTTTATTCTTTTATGTATTTTGACTGATACTCAACATTAGTATAGACATGGCTTAACGTTTTTGAACAGTTATTATAGGTATTTAATTGCCAACGACCCTTGGGTCATGGGTCAAAGGTTCAGTGGGTCATGGTCACTTTGAGTGACCCATTGCCATCCCTTCTACATGTTATAGACTTAAGCAAGTAAGTAAAATCTGGTGACTTTCTATATCACTTTCAAAGTAGGTGCCATATAGGCTGCTTATTCCTAGGTGCTTAATTTACAGTTGAATTAGCTGTAGCCGAAGTTTAGTGGTCAGCCGGGCAAGGTCAATTCCAGAGATCAGTCAGAGTGTGGAAGTGGGGAAGCAGCAAGGCAGACTTTAAAAAGATGTGGTCACAGGGACTGTTTTAAGAAAAATTCATCACTGCACTAAACTCAGAAAATTTGTGGACATCCACGCAAAAACACAAGCTAAAAAGGTCGTCCGGAGAATTTATCACTGCACAAAGCACAGAAAATTGCATTTTACCACTGCACATTTTCATTTCATCACTGCACATTTTGTGTATCAATGCAAGTTAAAACAGGCCCGGTATTTGGAGACTAAAGAAATGGCCTCTGTGCTAATTGTACTTCAGCTCATGCAGCAACTCATGAGTTCAGCACAAGACAAATAGTGGCAGCTGGTGTTAGTTCATATGGAACAAATTAATTAATTTAGAAAGAACGACGGCCTATTTAATCACTGTTTGAAACAGTAATGAAGTGAGTGATAAGTTGATAACAGATTAACTTTTAAAATGTAACTGCCGTATAAAGCAAAAAATAAATTCAACCTAATGGGAGCATACCAGTATAATCCGGAATATAAAAAGTTAATATTAGTGATTAAAATTACAAATTTCTCCCATACAGTATAGCAAAAATTTAGAATTTAAAGTAAAATCCTCAAACCTCCTTCCTTGTGTGTGTGTGTGTGTGTGTGTGTGTGTGTGTGTGTGTGTGTGTGTTGTGTGTTATGGCCTGTGTTAGTGAGTTTGAATATTCTGTCTTAACTGAGTCACTGTATGTTAAATTTGAATAATTATGTGTTTAATCAGGTCTTATTGTAGTATTGTGGTTGAGAATAAACATCCCATTGGCTTGTGTAGGAAAGTTGAACTGATGCAGAAGAGAGAGAGAAATATTTGGCATTGCAGGAAATAACAAATAAGGAAGACTGACAAGTCTCTGTATCGTGGTAATTGCTCATTTAAATTTGACGGCCTGTCAGCTTTACCAGAAATAATAAATAGCCTGTGTTTCCATCTCGTTTGAACCTTCCTGGCATTTGCTCTTTTCATTGGAGGAGCGAGGTGTGGGCGTAGAGGTAGATTGGTTGAAAAGGGTGCTGTGTTGTCATGGAGATCCATATGATGCTAAGGGGTTGGTACAGTACAACTGCATGGTATGAATAGCTAACTAACTACCGATAACTACGGTAACTGCAGAGTACTGTTGGTCTTGCAGCAGCAGCAGCAGCAGCCATGATGGAAACAACAGGGACAATGTTGCATCCACGACACAAACTACCGTCCTCTGTCAGTCGAAGCTCCGGAGCTGGGCGGTCTGCGATCGTGACGTCATCCAGAACGCGTCCTCCAATGATGACGTAATGACAAGAAGGCGCAGCCTCAAGATGACGTCATCGAGTTCGCAGGTGAACGGAGCGCGCGACGAAAGGTGCGTGAAGTTTCTGGAAATTTCCTCAAGTAAGTAAGTAAGTAAAATCTCGGGGATATTTATATACAGCACTTTTGTGAGTAATACCACAGTGACTAGTGAAGAGATTGTTAAAATATATTGTTTTATTCAGAATATGGGTGTCTTGGGTGACACTGGTCATTAGTGTGCCTGTAGTACTGTCACTCCCAGTTATCATCATATTCATGTAGCATTTTTACAAGAGTGAAATGTATTTAATGTAGTACTGTCACTCCCAGTTATCATCATATTCATGTAGAGTGAATTTTCTACAAGACATTTTGACTTATGACATTTAGAACCAAATATCGTATTATAAGATCGGCTTTATGCCGTATGGTACGTAGTTTATCTTTGCCTTGTAAAATTGCATTTGTGCAGAAACGTGCTTCAATCTGAAAAGTGTCACTGTGACAAATTATTGGAAACTGTACACAATTATCAAATACAATTGTCACTACTGCGGTCTAATGCCTTCTTCGACTTTCAGTGGCTATGTCTTTTTATAAAATGATGTGCGGCGTCTCTCATACTTTCATGTTCACTTGATAATTTCTTTTCGGCGTATAAATAAATATACGTATGTGTGTGTGTGTGGGGTGGGAAGAGGGCAGATTGGTAACGCGCTAGAGGTACGCTGACGGAACGGGTTCGACTCCCGCAGGAGCCCCTAAGGTCGACTCAGCCTTCATTCGCTAGAGGGCAGTGGTAAATGAGTAGCCGCTGTGGCTGCGAAGGTAAAACACGGGTTTGGAGAAAGCAATGGCAAACTACCGCTACTCTAGAATCTATATCAATGGCGCAAGCTGCCTGCATCGCTCGCTACTTGCCTGACACCGGAGATCAGCGCCGGGCCCAACGCTCGAACTCGAGTATGGGTGAACCTTTGCCTCTGTGTGTGTGTGTGTGTGTGTGTGTGTGTGTGTGTGTGTGAGTACTGTATTTATTGTATTTAGTTATTACATACGTGATGTGTATTTTAATACAAGCCGTGAAACATGAATATTAATGAGCCAGTAACTGTGATACCAATGAAGACTAATTGGGTGGGTTATGGTGTGTGTATGTGTGTGTGTGTTTAATCATTGCAGAGGTCAGATTTTGTGAGGTCATTCATTTGACTTTAGCAGAAGAGATTCAGAAGAGGGCAGGACATAGATGAGGAAGGCTTTTCATGAGACCATTTTGACTTGCAGTACTGATGTATAGGGTGATTAGTATGTATTGAAGTTGACTCTATAGGCCAGTAATGTTTTATTGTAATTTATTTCAGTATTTAAGCATATTTTGTATCTCTGTACTGTGTGTGTGGTTATCATTGTAACATGTTATTAAAATATAGTAATGGACTTTATTGCAGCAGAAACTTGCTTTTTGTATTTCGTGTTTAGCTCTTGCAGAACAATAGATTAAGCTGGATTTTGCATTTGAGTGTGTGTGTGTGTGTGTGTGTGTGAGAGAGAGAGAGAGAGAGAGAGAGAGAGAGAGAGAGGAGAGAGAGAGAGAGACAGTGACAGAGAGAGAGAGAGAGACAGAGGCAGAGACAGAGAGACAGAGAGAGAGAGAGAGACAGAGAGAGAGAGAGAGACACACACAGACAGAGACAGACAGATGAGAGAGGAGAGGGAGAGAGAGGGAGCTGTGTAACTGTGGTCTTAGTATAGAATAGCATCGTGTGTGATCTCACATTTCCTATTAAAGTCATTGTGTTACATTAATATTTTTTCGATATGGCTTAAAGCTGCCTTGCCTAGTAATACACCAGGTAAATTAATTCTAAATGATCCATGAATATAAGTTAAGAACCATAGTACCTTGCATTTTTATTCAGTGTCTGGTTTTTTGGGGTGGGTATGCTAAACTGATTGAAGAAAATTCAATCTCTAGTACAGGACAAACAAATTGGATGGGGATATATTTTCCAATTTTCCATCACTAATCGCAAATCCTACGAGCCAGCCCTCAACAAACACTGATTTTATACTGTTAATACCTAGATGAGTTTTTGCTGCACATGCATTTCGCCCTAATAAGCATAGATTGCTTTGTGATCCTGTGATAAAGAAAGATTCAGAAGAAGTGATTTGCTTCATATCTTTGATGAATCACATCAATCCAAAATATTTTGCCCATGGTAAAGTGGCAAGAGTACAGTGGCATAGCCAAGGGGGGTTTTGGGGGTTAAAACTCCCTTGGCTGCCGATGGAAAACATTTTTTAATGTGTTTCATTACACTTTTTATTTTGGATGCGGTTTTGGGGGTCAAACCCCCCTTGGCTAACAACCCAAAAAGATTTCTTAAGCACTATGCAATGTAAAGGTGAGAGGTGATGACGTTTTCCTTTACTTGTCAGCATTTGTATAAGGGAAAATTACAAGAAGGAAAGATGAGGCTGACCTTTTTTGCTTGTCAATATTTTTCTAAGTTGGTTACGGTCTAAACCAACCCCCCCTTCCGGAAATCCTGGCTATGCCACTGCAGGAGTATCTATCACATTCTTTTGCATACAGTACCAGATAGGCCATTAGCATTGGCACCATAGGCGGATTTAGAGTTTAAGATTTGGGTAGGCTAACATGGAGGGTCTGTATGGGCAACACATATAGAACTTATTCTTTTATAGGCCTATAACTTTTGATTTCTTGGGAGGAGGGACTAAATATTTGAGTTAGGTGGTCCAGAGGGTTAGCACCCTCTACTGAAATAGGCAGAAATTGCTACATATTAGAAAATTTTCTTCTATGTCAATGGCTATCAAAAGATGCTTAGACAGACCTGGTGTTGATGGAAAAACAATTTTTTTTGTTTTGGTTGGATTAGTTGGGTAGGCTTTGGCCTACCCTAGCCTTTAATAAAATCCGCCTATGATTGGCACCATTGCTCTCTCAAGGACTAACGTCGATTTGCCTAAGACCACGGGATAAGACTAAAGTGAGATTATGCCTGCAATTTCCGTACAGCGCATCGATATGATGCACCAGTTGCAGGAAACATTACGAGTCACAATGGTATGGATGAAATAAGTGCGGTGGAGATTGAGCAGTTATTTTCCGAGTGCTGCTGCATGCAATCTTCTGCTGCAGCCCACTTTTCATCATCTGATAAACTGTAATGCTTGGAATTCGTGAATTATGACGTAAATAATTAATTCTTATGAAACACATGTATTCATGTAATGTTGCAGCGCATTACTATTCAAGTAAATGCATTATACTGGTCGGATGGTAACGGGTTACTCAAACTGACCCAAGACCTGTCTGACCCACTGAAGTCTTGACCGATGACCATTTTTCTTCTCTGTATCGGGAAGTTGTCCCTTATTATGAGCCAAAGACACATATAGGCATATAGGTGCCTTTGGTGCTATGGTGATGTTTGGCATGACAGTGGCATTCTTAAAATGGGACACACACCTTTGAGTGCCTATCTAACATTGAAGAACTTGATACTAGGTGTTGAATTATGCTTGGCGATGGACATAAACAAGTCATTTATTATATAAGTTACAGTGGGAGAATAAACAGGTTATCGGATTCGGGGTGGGGGTCACACATAAGTTTCGGGGTGGGGTAGGGGTAAGCAAGGCAGTTTTGGAATAATTTAAGATTCAATGTTTAATTTTTTCCAGGCCTTGTTGATGTTGATCTTAGAATTTCAGAATTTTGTGTTTGTCTTGTGTGCATAAAAATCTAATATTTGAAATGTGAAAGTTACATTGGTTCCTAAGTAGCTCATGTCATTAGCAGTTTTAGCTTTCGTGTCTAACTTTGATATCTACGTTACAGTACGTTACTATTTTGAAAATGTATATATCGGCTGGCACACATTCTCACAAAATTTTCCTAATGCAGTTAGAGGTCTTGACAAAATTCTGAAAATTTCAGGTCTTTAATATTGTTTGTTATTGTTACTTTACGTGTTTTGCAGACTACCAGTATTTTGTATTTGAAGATGACTCTTCTAGGAGTGATGAAGAATAAGATATTAAAATTAGAATTCTATTATTGTTGTTGTTGTTGTTGTTGTTGTTGCAAGGTTGTGAACACAGTGTCATTGCTTTTGCTATTGCTCTCAATGGCAGGCAGAGACTAACCCTGTGAACATTGCTACTTGCTTACTTGATACTTGGTGTGCATGTGCTTATGTCTCTGTTTCCCCCTTTATGAGGCATTAGATACACTCAGAATGAATGGCAATTCTTTGAACTTCGGTGTCAGAGTCCAGAACCGATGTTGAATTTTGTATCGTGATATGCTGCACTTGGCTGCTGTTTGGCGCAGAACAAGATTCAGTCTGTGTTATGGAATGGTTTTTTTTCTGTTGGTTTAATCATCTTTACATCAGTGTACAGTATGTAGTGTGCACAGTGGGTGGAAACTGACTGTGTACTGTATTCGCTCCACCTGTGCCTCCCTCTTCGCCCTTCACAGAATGCGCGGGAGGGAGGGAGGGAGGGAGGGAGGGGGAGCCGAAGGAGGGGAGGAGGCGAAGAGCGCGCCATTCCAGCGTTCTGTCGTCTGCCTAGGACTTTGTTGCCATAGCAACGGCTGTTGTGCATTTTCACTTGACACTCGAGCAGATTTCATTTGCCGATGATGATTCGTAAGTATTACAGTACAGGAGACTTCTGCTCGAAAGAGGAATTGCATATTTAGGCACAGAACAGCTGTAGGAGCTCGATCAATTCTCTTTCAAACGGTTATTTAGTTTTTGTTTTAGAATTTAGCGCGTACAGAAGTCTCACTGATGCCTACCGGTATATACCCTTTAAGGATACGATCTGTTTGTAACACGGCACATTTTCATGACCACCCACGCAAAGCCCTCAGCCAAATGGTGATAGCGTGACATATTGGCAGGCTGGTGAAATCTACCATGCCGATCGCATATATGGCTGCAGTCGGTGTACTGCACATCCCGGATAAATTATGCGCTGCCACCTTGTGACAGAATACGGAACCTTACACGAATGGATGGATGGATGGATGGATGGACGGATGGAATCTGACTAAAAATGCAAATCTTCTTTATTTGTCGTCCTTCCTCTCTTCCTCTGGAAATAGATTGGAAGCGGCCATGAAATACCCGAACCTTGCACAAAGATGTTTATCGATAGCACCGGATCTGTATAGTGTCCAGACAATGCGTTAAGGATTTATAAGAATCAGAAATTATCTGCTTGTTTATTGGAGGCGAATGTACACCCCGTTGACCTTTGTTTTACTTACAGTGTTGGACAGAAATTTTCCCGGTTGATTTTCTATCGTGCAGCACAGGCTTGTTCATAACAAATTGCTTTTGGTGAAGCTTTAAATTTCATTGCTTCTCATCTGTGAAGCAGCTTCTTGCTGAGTTTTTTTTTAAGGGTCGTGAAACATTGTATTGATCCTCTCATTCTTTATTGTCTATCGTTGGTAACCCACGGACAGCATTGTTGAGGTCATACTGAATGCAATTCTTATGTCTTTTTGTTCAAACATAACAGAATAAAATGGCTATTGCTTGAAATGCGGTTCAAATAATGAAAGCTGCTGACAGTCCAGGGAAAATTTTAGTTTCTTTCAATAGATATCAAATCTTATTGACTGACTGTAAGGTTATGACATCTGTTACTGTACTGGCCGTTGTATCAGTAAGTAAAAATTTCAGCTCATTTTTAATTCAGTTCTGAATTTGTTTTGTTTCTGTCTTTTGCAGCAAATGTCAGATGCTATCTGGCACGGAGAAAGTAAGTAAGATGTAAATTACGTGTTAATATAAAGCACTGTTTATTCTTAGTCAGTAGAGTAATTGTACTAATTTGTACACATTAATTCTAATTCTGCCATTACCGTATAAGATTAACTGTTGTTCAGATTGTATTGTATTGAGCAGAGTTAGAAATTTAGAGAATTGAATAACCATGGTGTGGACACTTGAGTCCTTTTATGTTGAAGTGTCACATGACATAATCATTTTAAGCATAACCTTAACTGCATTTAATTCATTATTTAGATTTTAAATTGTAATAAATGAAAATACCAACATGTTTTCTTCAGATTGTATCTCTTTTTTGTAATTGTGCTTTTACGACATTGTATCTTATTTGTGTTTCAACTAACTGCATGTAAATGTATTTGAGTGAAATGAAACTATTGAAATGAAGTTAAAACTTGGAACTTTTGTTTGCAGGGAATTTTTCCTCCTCTGTTTTACCTGGCATTTGTATCTGTGTTTTTATGTGTGCTTGTATCTGTCGTTCTTTTCTTCTCATCATTACGCTTGCATTTATTCCAGCCGTACAATTGATGCAAAACAAGACGATTTTTCTTGTTTGACTTTCCAGTGCAAATTTTGATCATTTATTATTCCATAGTCTGCTCTTGAAGTCCTGTTACAAAGCCTTTATTGCAAGAATAATAATTTTTTCCTCCTGATGCCCCATTCAAAGCCAAACAGATGCCCCTAGACGGAAACTCTTGTGAACAATGGTTACAGTATGGTTAGGATGATTTGTGAGGTAACTACCAATAAGCTACATGAAGCTAATCTATAATCATGTGTCCATTATGCTAATTTATCGCCAACAAGTTATAAATTATAAATTTAATTGCTTCCTTGATTATTGTTATGTATAAAGTATGCAGATATTTTACAGGCTTTGACGTATTTATTGTGAAGCGTAGTACTTTTACGACACTGTGTTGTTTTGGCATTCAGGAAGCCATGAACTCGCCAAAACTGAGCAAATCGCGCAGAGATCAGTTTTCCAAAGTCTTTCCAGATATCGCTGAAACTGAAGAAGTGATAAAGTGTAAGCGCGTGGTTTTCGTTATTTTAAGAAATTGTGTTAAAATACTCTGTGAGAATTGTTTTTTTTACTTATATACAGGGTGGCGCAAAAAACCGGACTAGTCACATTTAGGTTTGCATTTAATATAGTCCGTTTTTTTGTGCCACCCTGTATTATTTAGAACGAGCGAGTACATTTTTGTGAATTAATTTTGCCAACAGGCTTTCTTTCACCTGTATGATGTCGTCACTTTTAGTCTATGTTTAATGCAGTTTCTTCCTGTTGTTCCTTAAGCACTGAGTTTCCTTTAAGGATGTATGCTAAGTTTTACTGTCTCATTGTGATTCAGGAGATAAGATCTCCCTTCTTATATGATCTCAAGGACTCTTTCGTTCTATTTCTGCTCTATCGAGTGGATTCTATCCATCCTTGTCAACATCCGCATCTCAAGTGCCCCTTACACCCATTGGCCTCCTGGTTACATTTACGTTTACGTCCACAGTTACCATTGGCTGTTTCTGAAGGCTGTCAACATCTTACATACTGTTGAAGCGCTTTATTGTTAAAGTTCTTTCCCTCAAGTACCTGCTTTGTTTCGTTTGACTGCTCTTTGACAAATTTTTGTGTCGGTAGAGACAATGCATGTCGTAAGTTATTATTAGCATCAGTGGCATAGCCAGGATTTCCGGAAGGGGGGTTTTGGTTTTGACTTTTGGCCGTAACCAACTTTTGAAAAATTTTGACAAGCAAAAAAGGTCATACTGTGTAACTATCCTATGTCTTTCCTTCTCAAATTTTCCCTTTCAGCAAAAAAGGTTGTCAAGCCTATGGCACTTTAAAAAATTTTGGTCAGCAGCCCCAAGGGGGGTTTTGACCCTCAAAACCATGTCCAAAAATAAAAAATGCATGGAAACACATTTAAATATTTTCGTTGGCGCCCGGGGGGGTTAACCCCAACCCCCTCTTGGCTACGCCACTGATTAGCATGTTTGTAATGAATTCAGTCCACAGGTTTCTTGCAATGTGATAATGTTGAATGAGCTCACTTAGACCCGGGATACATTGCCTAACATGGCCTTATATTAGCTTTAATGTCCTTTAATTCTGACTCAGAGAAAGTCTTTAATTAATTACAAAGTGCAGATGGTTAACTGGTAGGCGGACATTTTTCTATTTTTATTTTGGGTCTTGTAGGGGAATTTTTCAGTTCGTAACTTTTCTTAGATTTTACTTTTTCTTCTTTCTGTTCATCGTAAAAGGAGCGCGTGCCGTTGCTTTTGTGTTGTCGTCCGGGAAACCGTTTCTTTGTTGCAACCAGGCCCTGAGTTCGCATTCAGTCGATCGGTTTCCACGTCAACGAATTGATTTTCTTTACGGATCATCTTTAAATTAATAGATGTCGCTACTTTGATGTGCGCTGCTATGTCGTGACGTGCACTGCCCGTTGGAACGCCGCGGATCCTGTTAATTGATTCGTTAGCATTGGGAGACTTTTGTGTTGGGACGGAATCGCGACAGATCTGAAATCTCGCGCCCTCTCCGCTGAGGCTGTTTAATTGCCGTTTTTCTCTCGACCGGTTTTGTTTTCTGCGGAGAAATCGACAACGCAGAACGCAGGTTCGGGTTTCCGATTTCTGCGGGCCGGCCCGTGTTTCGTTCGAGGCGCCGCTTTGCTGGCTGCAGAGAACCTGACGATGAGATTTTGCTGTCGATCGGTTTCGTTTCAGCTTATCATTGTGCTTTCTTCCGTGACATCCTGCTTCAAGGCTTCCTCTACATCACTCCGAACTGGTTCTGCTTCTACTCGAAGCTGTTGGGCAAGAAATGCGTGAGTTTGTCTCTCCCAAGTGTTTTAAGGATTCGATGCAGCCACGGTGATGATGATGATGATGATGATGATGACGATGATGACGATGATGCGTGAGATCGTGGATTGTAAATGTAAACTTTGATTTAAATTTAGTTTAATTTCTTGGAATATGATGTCAATTTTTACTGTTGTGACACAGCTAACAGGCTTTATGGCTGGGTCTTTGAACGTTTATCTGAAATGTGCTGCTTGCTGCTGCTGCTGCTGCTGATGGTGATGATGATTATGATTATTATGTAAAGTAAAGTAAAATCTCTTGAATTGCTATAGTGCTTTCGAAAGTAGCACTGCAGTAGCTGCTTACGATATTATTGTCACAGTGTCTGAACCATAGCGTAGGCTGAGAAAATCCATTACCTGGTAATTTGACTTGAATTTTGCCTTCCAATCTAGTGCAGGTGATCGAAGTGCTGCATTTGTATAAAAGTGCAGATGGTGCTGTATCTTGTATTCCCTTGGCTGGTACCGGTAACCATGACATGCCTGAAATTTTGGTGACCCTCTGAACAGAAGACGTAAGCAAAATATCCGGAATAAGAACCTGCCGTGACTTTAGAATTAGTAAGATCGTGCTAGAATCGTGACGACGGCTTAATAATTCGATGTGTTTTTGTTTTGTTTTTCAGATCAAGATACCAGTGTCGGTTGTTACGAACATTACGAAGAAAAAGACCGCAATAATCATTCCAAACGCAATCCGAGTGAACACCGAAACCGACAAGGTGCATTGTGGGACGGCGTAACCTCGTTCCACTTAGGGAACGGTTTCTAGAAATTTTCGGACCAATGAATTTCTCTTGTTTGAAATAACTGTAGGCATTTCAAGACGGGGCTAAAATTTGTATTGGTTATATATACATTGGCTTGTGTTGCGATAACTTATCTCCATACTCTTTGTGAATTTGCTTTTGTTTCAGTACATGTTTGGTTCGCTTATGTCGCGGGACAACACTTACCAGCTTATGTTCGACGTCTGGCAGGCGAAGAGAAAGGTTTGTCGCGAGTTTTCGTCACTTCTGTGCAACATGTGTTTGTCTGTAAAATTTTTCTCTTGACTCTGTGATGTCCAACAAGGAATTCATTGTCCTGATAGTTTCAAGAGTGGGATTGTATCTTTTAAGGCATGAAACCTCCATTCAGACCCCTGTTAAATGTTTTGCTAGCATGATACATTCACTCAATGCTTGTCAGCCAGGCTTTCCATCTTGAGGTTTGCTGCTTGGTCTTTCCTTGTAAACGCATTGTTTAATATGCCATCTGACATTACATTATGCATTTATTATGATGTTCTGTAATGTTGTTTTTGGCTGGGAATGGTGTAAGATACCCACTATGATTTCTGCACCGACAGATGGACAGACAAGCAGAAATACATACAAGACTGTTGTATGAATGCAAGTATCATAACCAGTGGTTTATGCTTTTTCTTTAAATTTGAATCCTTTTGGTCATAAATTTTTTGCAACGTCTTGCTTTGATATGTGCTGCAGGCTAACATTCCATTGGAGCCGGAGAAATCGGACGTGAATGAAGTAGGCCTCACAAGTTAACTGATTTAAATTTCAATGTTCTTTGTGTTCGTTTCAACTCTGGATTTTTTTACAGACCTCTACTTAGTTTAAGAATTCAGTCTTTTATTAAACATGAAGAAATGTCAGACGTCTAAGAATTTTGACAAAATTTCTATTCATTTTTTCATAATATTTCTTAGAAATTTGGTAATTCTGTGCACTTTTTAAATACCAATTCATAACAATATATAGTTTGTAATTATAATTATAGACTTTAAATTGTAATATTATTATAAGTTATAGTTTAACATAGTCGAAGAGTTCTTTATATTTAGAAGCCAGTTCCTGTTGTTGCTTAGCATATCTTGCATCCATCGGGCTCTTGACTGTTGCATGACGTTCCATGATGAGTGCCCAATCCATACAAAAGTGTTACATTACATTATTACATTTCTCCAATTCTTGGCCCATTTCTGCACCAAAGATTGATTATTCCAGGACTTTGATGCCGTTGACGCGAGCGTCAAGACCAACAGTGCATCGTCGTTGATCGAAAGCACGAAGGACGAATTCGGCGTGTCCTCGGACGCCAGCTTCTGTTCTGACCTCGAGTCGACTAGTCAGTCGGCGGAGCACCTTCAGCTGGAGCGTCCTCCGTCGGCCTCGAGGGCCAGCCAGAAGAACACGGCGGCTGTTAATCTCGAGGAGGACCCTAAGGAGGCCATCTATCGATTTTCCTCGGCTGAGTCACCTTCATTCGGTGTTAAAACGGACAAGTCGAGCCATGGTACATCCTGGTTTTTGCATCTATGACAGTTAATACACTATATAAATACATAGCTGACTGACTGACTGACTGACTGACTGACTGACTGACTGACTGACTGACTGACTGACTGACTGACTGACTGACTGACTGACTGACTGACTGACTGACTGACTGACTGACTGACTGACTGACTGACTGAATGAATGAATGATTGATTGATTGATTGATTGAGTGATTGTGTGATTGGTGCCTGCATGGCCTTTGTTTACCAGCATGGCCAGTGAGCTTTTAGAAGAATGACCAGAATCCAGGAGCACTTTTGATTCTGTGATTGATGAAAGGTTGATTTTTCAGACCCGGTGTAGACTTTTTTGGGAGGCTTGGTCACCCATTAGATTGTCCTTTATTTTAAAATGGTTTCTGTTAACTTTTACTTTGTCAAAGTTAGAGGTCTATTTGAAGTCAACTTCTGTATCAGTGATAAAGAATTTTTGTTTTCAACAACTGTTGTTATTATAGTTTATATCTATTCTCATTTTATTTACAAGTTATAATGATATTTATTAATATTCTGTCACTGTGGTCTTTATGGAGTTTATCAGTGTTTTATATGGGGGCCTGATAGGGAAACCCCCAAGGCCTGGAGTCTGGGATAAAACACTGGAGTTCATGTCCCGTACAGAATAAGTGCCAATTATAATAAAGATTCGTTAATTATATGTTGCACTGTTTGCTGATTTTTGTAGGTGTCCGGTCAAAGACGCTGTGTGACACAGTCAATGATCTGGTCACATGGGTTCTGAAGTAAGAATGATTTTTTAAGTGTTTTACAGATCATTGGGGCATAGACACGAGGGGGTCGGCGCCCCCCCCCCCCACCCCTATTCTGGATGGAATCAGTTTTTATACATAAGTTGTTCTTTTGGGTTTACCATAAATGGTGATGGGTAGTTGGGAATGTCCGAGGGCATCGTTGCATTGTATGAATATTGTAATCTATTGTAATTACTGGTTTCAAACTGACTTTTGAAAATGCATTGCAACTGTTTTAATGTTTAAACTATCGGTATTCTGTTTGGTTTTTCTAGCATAACTTAGGTAACTTGAGTGCTCTTTACTAATTTCAGTTTACCAAGAACTTGTCTTTTTCTTACGATATCTACTGTTCTGTAAGTACAACAGCTGATAGAATTTACATTTCTCATAGATAAATATCATGCACTGTGAGGATAATAGGCTCATAGCCATAGTTCATAGTCATAGTTCATGGCCTTGAACAAGTTGTTCATCCCAATTGTCTGTGAGGAAGGCAGTGAGAAACCACATCACACATCTCATCCCCAGATGGGATAAAAGCCAATTGGAGCTGTCTTTGGGTAGAAAATCATCATCATCATCATCATCTTCGTCATCATCATAAACATCTAACTGCAAACCACTCCTTTGATGACAGTCTTTTAAAAGAAATTTTGGATTTATCAACGCGTAGTCTAAGCTTACAGCATTGGGATCGAAATTTGCGGTGTTTCTGTTGTTTAGCGTTCTTTTTCTGCTTCTGTCTGCCATGTTGCTTGCCTACAAACTCATTCATCTTCAGATGCAGTTGGCTGCAAATGTAGGCTGGTCCTACCGTGGTGATGACTTCACAGAACTTGGAAGTGAACCATATCGGTTGGTATTTGTTTACTTTTGTATCACCATGGACTTAGCAAGGTAAACAGAATCGTAAACAGAGATGTCTTATATGTATGAAGCTGTGGTCCACTGGCTTAAATTTAGATGAAAAAGTGGGGGCCCAACCCCTGTACATTCCCTATGGTAGCCTCTCAAAAAGTGGGGGCTCAAGCCTAGAGGCCTAATGTAAGTTTATGTTTTTCCTGCAGTTTGACGATATTTTTGGTCAAATAAATGGGAGATAGTAGTCAAAATTGTCTTGCCAAACTCTTCCATGCAAAATTCTGTCAGTAACTTGCCATGTCCTCACAATATTATTAAGTTACTAAATGTTGATGTCTTTTTTGTTTTCAGGGAAGTGCTTCAAAATGCTTACGCCACTGGTCACCGCTTTCACGTATCAAATGTGGAGAAAATTCACTTGATTTTGGAATCTCATGTTGAAGTATTAAACAAGGTACAGTATGTAAGACAGCATAAGGAGAAACCAGCATTTGAACAGAGCCACCATTGCCAGTATGATGCGTGGCAGGGGAAATGTCTAGCTCATTGCTCTCTGCTGTAAAACGTACTCAGTTGAAATATGCACAATTAACTTTCCACAACAGTTTTTCTAAGAAGTGAAATTAATTTCAACCAGGAGTTACTTAGTTGTAAGTGTTCTGTTTGATTTCAGGTGAACCAAGTCTTAAAGGAGCTGCAGAGGTTGTCTGTTAATGGCTGTTCTACCGTCTCGCAAGGCGTTGATGGTTCCTAGTTCGTTACTCAGTGTCTGGCTGATGTCTTTCTTCTGTCCACTGAAACTGGATTGTGTCACGTGGTGGGTGTTCTTGCTGGAAATCTTTTCCGGAGTTGTCACCTTCATTGCCTGCTCGAGACATTACAAGCTGATTCGCTTTTATATTCTAGTTTCAGTCTTTGTAATCGTCCGGAGTAGGTTTTCTTGCACAGAGGTATCGCTGCAGGCGCATTTAGAGGACGTTTCTGGTTCGAATTGAATTCCCTCTTTGCATTTCGTTAACTAACGACAAAGAGTTTGACTTTTTTGGTGGACGTCTTGATATTTGCTGTTGGTGCTTCAATATTTCGATGCGCTGATCTCAATATAATTTATGTCCTTGTGTTTCTTCGATATTGAAAATATGTGATTGAAGTAAGTATACGGTATGTGTTGAAATGGTTTATGCCTCAAATGTTTCACCTTTACAACTTGACCAGTTTCACAGCCAAACTCATTGTGAAGCTTGTCTTGAAAGTGTTCTTCCAAACAACATTTTAATTTTGCTCTGGTTACGATGACTGTGATCTTACCGATGGAATCGTAAACTTTGCGTTCGAGATAACCCGATTTACTTTGCGGATTCTGATGCGTTATTCTGGCAATCTATTCCAGCCAAATTTATTTCATAAGTGCTTCTATAGTATCATTCCATTTACTTGTAGTATTCTGTACATAATTATCTTGATGTTAATTAGCTTTTAAGTGCAGAATTTGTAATTCTTGCATTTTGAAATCACGAGTACTTCGGTTGTCAAGGAATGAATGTGTGTGTGCGTGCATGCATGCTTGCGTGCATGCGTGCTTTCCTCAGTGTACATTTATTATTTGGATCACATGATTCTAGTCAGTTGTGTTATAGTTTGTGGGTGACACGTTCTGTTATTTCTGATCCAGTATAACTATTTTGCATTTATGTTTTCTGGTTTTGGTTTATATTTTGCCATTTACTTTCCTTGTTGCATCAAATAACAAATTGAATAAGCATTGGTGATCCAAATTTTATTTACTGTGCGTCCTGTTTAATTTCCTAAGCATATTTATTCTAAAATGATTTGATCGTACTGTGTTGCTAAACCATATATATATATATATATATATATATATATATATATATATATATATATATATCGGTAAACTTGATATTCTTTTATATGGACTGTCAAGGTCTTTTAAGTTTTGATCTTGACAGAAATTCAAATACTTCATTTTTAGATCTGCTAATGCATTGTGACTCCAGTCAAAGTGTGTGAAAGGGTGTACATGAATGTTGCCTAGTATGTTCTGCTATCAATGAGTAATCTAGATGACATATTACCTTAAGTTACTATACGGCAATCATGTTTTTATTGATCTTAAACGGTTTTAATGCCACATGATGGCCCACATCCAAAGCAAGAACTTATTGTGCAATAAATAAATTACCAATTAGGCCTATGTGGTACTAACTGGATAGTTCTAACCTACTGCGCTGTGCTAAACTCATTTAACTGTTATTTAGTTGTTTTTTGTGTTATTGTCTAGTTACTCTAGCACGTGGTTGGTCTTGATCTTCTTTGAAAGTCTGTGAATTGATTTGTTATGTTTATGAATTGATTTGAGGATAGTTTCTATTTTGCACATGCGGATTTTGATGTAGAATTGACTCAGTTTGAAGCTTTTAAAGAATAAAATGTTATTTTAAGGGTAGCTCTTTTGTACGTGCCGTAGCCTGTGTTATCCTGCACCCATTAAAACTGAAATTTCGGTCAGACGTGATAACAACACTGCCTCTTCAGATTTTATTACTTTATGAAAGTTCACTTTCCGATCATCAATCAATCAACTTCTATGGCGCCACTATCATTGTGCCTATGGCATTAGTCGATGGCACGCCATAGCCGATCAGAATTAGAGCCAGAGGTCAAGCCGGAAAGGTCAGACCGCTTGAGGATTGCAATGAGGGGTTGGTTTTTACCACTGTATTCGACAATAGCGTTGTTTTGCGCAAATCTTCGGTGCGTAGTCGGGGAGGTGGTTAAGGGGGTAGTATTAAGTCGAGGAAAACGCACCAGACGGCCTTCGTTTTGTTCGTCAAGACATTTGGGTCTAACAAGTGTGGAAGTGCCCCTATTCTGGAATCCACTGCCCCACCTCCGAAAAATTTCTCTGCGGTTTTGCACAAATTCGACAATTCGTCCCAACCCGAATAGGGGACAAGCCCACGTGTTCCTCCAGACTAAGCCTATCATAATCGTAATAACTGTTTTCGTCAATGCATCGACGTAGGTCTATTTTTTACACTAAATGGATAATATTAATAAAATATAATAATAGTGCTAAATTAATTTCTTTTAAGGTGAAGTCAATTATTGTTTTAGCGCTGCGCTGTAACATGTTTTATTCAAAATTTATTGGTGACAATTTTGCAACAGTTTCATTCAACGGCGATGCCAGTGGTTTAATATTAATCTGATCGTTCTATTATAATTAATTATTGATCAAAAAAATCGTTAAAATTTCGACTGCGTTAATTTTTTAACCGCGATCAATTCTTTAAGCCTTTAAGGCGTCAATCTGACAGCCCTAATAGCTGGAAATGCCGAAGGCCCTCTAGCGAATGAAAGACTGACTTCATTCGCCAGGGCGTCATCCTCTTAGTGTAAATTGGTTCTGCTAGACGGTAAATCGTCTGTCATGGGAACGGAGCAGCGTGACGTTTGAACTCCGTGCATGAACTCTGACCCTTCAACGGCAATTTGATTTCACGCTCGGTCACCCACACCGGAATGACAGTCCGGTGACTAGAGACCGGCGTGACGATGACATAAACCACGACCCCTCGTCACAGCGGCAAGACCTCCACCTATATAGGGACAGAAGACCGGATAACCGGTTGATATGCTAATCAAGACTAGTAGACTACTCTCATTCTCAAATAACAAGTGGCGGCGGATATAGCCGGTGATTTAGGAACTTGCTATTATTGCCATAACATTAATTAATCAGGCAATCGCATATGCAAGACCGCTCATTTGCAAATTAGATATTCGAAGAATTCGAGGTCTTTTACTTACCTAAGCATGGCTGTCGGCCCATCTAATGTTTTTGCAACCACAGTCAACTGGACTGCTGTAGCCTGTAGGCCTAATTCTAATTGGGTAATTGTAGAGCCTTAAAACAGCGGAATCCCTGTGACAAAAACAGTGATAAAGATTCTCACTCGCTACATGACTCTAGTTTTAAAGACAGTCAGGAGTCAGGACATTTAAGAATAATCACATTAAAACTTTCCTTAAGCTAATATGTAATAATAATATAATATTAATATTAGTATAATACTAGTAGCAGCAGTATCGGTATTAGTAGTAGGCCTAGTAGGGCCCTAATTGGTGCACGCCTGGGCCTGCGAACTATCGTTTTAATTGATTAAATTGGACCGTAACGCAGGGACGTAGCCAGGCATAGGCAGGTTTTTAGGTTTGGGGACTTGAAGCCCGAGTTTCACTCCCCTTTCTTTCTGTTGAGCCCGCAACGCCATTTGGGCTTGAATTCATCTGGGAGGCCTAGCTTCAGGTTTGGGAGGGCTTGAGCCCCCGCCACCCCCCAGCCCATTCCTAGCTACGTCCCTGCCGTTACGACATTTTTACTGCCGTTAAGATCGAATATAGGCCTACGCCAGAAAGCGTCCTGATTCAACTGAGCAGTGGCGGCTCCATGGGGCCCGTGATCTCATTGAGAGCCTGGCCCCCAGTGGCCCCCAGTTGGGACCCTATTTAATGCTACATACATTAAACAACAAATGGTTGGCCCCCATGATTAGAAGTTGCCCCCAACGGCCCCACTTGCCAAATCCTAGAACAACTGAGGCCAGCTGGTGTCCTTGATCTCATTATTTCAACAGCTCTTTTAGCGTTTCCTGTTAATTAATAACCGAAATCGTGAGGCAGGAGTCGTTTAAAAGTGAACTCGTTCTGTTTTTGTCTAAAGTTGCGTGCGACACGCAACATAAACTTCGTCCGAATATTGAAACATGGCGTCCAATGAAAACGAAGGATAAAGGAGGCATCAGACAGAAAGACACCTAGCGACGGACGTACGAACGACTCATCGATATTGTCAATTAGATTAGATATAAAGACCGCAGGAAATCTTGTTTTCGTCCACGCGGTCCCTAAGCACTACGTCCAAAAGGCAGAGGAACTATAACTGCTCGTCCACTTCATCGTGGACATTAATCTCTCTAATGTCCTCTAATGCACACCGGCCGCTAGGCGGCAGCACGCGAGGCTTTTACGGGTATTATGACAATTGGCATTCGACGCCGCTTTCGATCGAAGCGTCGCATTTTACATCTCAATGGTCCGTACATCTCTTCGGTCGGTCTCGCTGAAATGGTGAACCCTCGACTCCGGGAGTGGTCGACCCTATCAGCGCGCTCCAACAGACACGGGACATCCCTTTGGTGTTTCGTGAAATGTCCGCCGTGCGTCGCCTCCTTTTGTGATCGCTCGTCTTTGCAGGACGGAGACTCTAGGATGATTATTGATCTCCGGTCCATATATATATATATATATATATATATATATATATATATATATATATATATATATATATATATATATATATAATTATATATACATCTAGTGTAGAGTTTCTATGCATATGCAATATTTCATCTTTTCTTATTCCTTTTAGGATAATTGTGTAGAAAATGGAAACGATAATGATGATGATGACGATGTTGTTGTTGATGATGATGATGACGACGACGACGACGACGATTCGGCTTGGCTTCTGAATATTATGACCTGTTGTAGCCCCCACAAAGAAATTTCAAAAATTCAATGATGAGCAATTTCCTTTTGGATATTCTTGATTTTGTATTTTCAATCGTCTTCTTTATTCTGTAGCCTAAGGCCCCAATGACAAAATACGTGGATGTAACGGCCCAACCCCCCCCCTCCCCCAGATAACTCCTTAAAGTATTTGGTTGATCATCCGGGTGTTTTTTAATTGTCTTTCTGTTCTGGGGTCATTTCTTTCTAACTAACAACTATTCCAGATTCACTTAATTCTTATGAAAGCATATTTTGAAATAATGTTTGTATGCCATTTATATTGCCCCTTAGCGCTCTCTCTCTCTCTCTCTCTCTCTCTCTCTCTCTCTCTCTCTCTCTCTCTCTCTCTCTATCCATCCCTCTGTCCCTCCGCTCTTACCTGCATCCTCCTTACCTGATAGTTGTTCATAATTCACTCAAACTTCGTGAAAGCAGTAATCTTGGCGAAATAAATGTTAATCGTGGTGGTCGTCGTCGTCGTCATCATCATCATCTCGGTCATCTGTAATTCGTCGTTGCCAGCTATAATGACGTCGTCGTCGTCGTCTCTTACGTCATCGATCATCGCCGGCTGTGACGTGTCGACGACGTTCTGATGACGTAGACCGGAAAGAGCAGACGACAAAGACATCGGATTCGGCGATCATCGCTCCTCTTGGGGGGGTGAGGAGGAAGAGGGGGAGGAGGAAGAGAGCAGGAAAGAGGGGTCGGGACTCCTCCGGTGCTATGCGGAACCGGATGTGGTCGATGGGGATGTGGTGGGTGGGTGGGTGGGGGGAGTAATTCCGACCGACCGACCGACCGGGGTGGATATTGATTGGAAGGCCATCCGACGGCGCAATAGACAGCCGCCTATTATTTCAGTCAGAAGAACGACGCTCGTATTTTAGATTAAGATGTCTTTCGAAAAATAGGGAGAAAGGGACAGGATCATAGGAACTACGGAGGGAGGGCCGGGGGGAGGGTTGGGGAGGCAGAAATCCCTCGTGTTGACCACGACCTTCCTTCATCTAGCAGCTAATTTTCAAAATCTTTCTCTTTCTCTTTCTCAAACGCTTGAAGTTCCACGAGGATCGAATCGCTTATTGGATTCAATCGTGTGGCTAAATTTACGAAACAATATAATCAATTATGTATGGTGTCCGATTTCTAGAAGGTCAGCGGGTCAAGCTATTTCCTTTCCCTCTACAATATTCGACTTCCATCAGATAAATACCACAATTTTCTATCTTCCGGATGCGGGGGTGAGTTGGTTATGATCGGAGTAGATATAAACTCCCCGACCCCCGGCAAATCTCTTTCTCTCTATACAGCGATGCTTAGGCCTAGGAAGAGTGAAAGGTAATGAATAGATATGAACCTATGGCGTACAATGGTGGCGACCAGCCTTGGAAAACCTGAAATGCTGCGAAAAAGTGAATTCAATTATCGAGCAAAGAACAAACAGGCATGTGATAAACGCTGTCAAATGCCTGCTATTATATCACACGTTGTCATCTACAAGTCGTGAAACAACACGCCGAAACACACAATGGAAAGGCGCTTTGCAATCGGTCGTCAAACTGCTAAATAGCCTATAATTGAGCAATTCTTGTCGGCAGATCGCAATCTGAAATCGCTACAGATAAACTTGGGCGCCATATAAAGCGAGCGCATTTCTTTATATCAGATTAACTGGAATGAATAGTCAACGCCGGATTGCGGAATGTAGGTTTTAAATAATTGTTTTGAATTCAATTGAATTCGGAAGACGCGGAAGGCCTTGATGTTTGATGTTCTGATTAGCGCAAATCGCTCCGTGTCAATATCAGTCAAACTGATGGGCGCGGTTTTCGGGTGGTTTGAATAGGTCGGGGGGAGGTTAAAGGGGAAGAGGGGTGGGGTGGTTGGAATCTTGGTCCACCATATTCAGTATTTCCTTCCCCGCGGTTGTCGTCGGGTTCTGGCTTCTGTCAACGTCCTAGATTTCAATCCTTCTGGTCAATTTGAGTGGACGCTGCTGTCTTTGTTGATAAGCAGATGCTTCTGCCACTTTGAGTTTGAACACCTCTCGTAATATTAATAATAATAAGCGAAGAGGCAAAGGTCGACGTTTTTTTATAAAGAAATTTCTCGCCAGTTTTTGCACCGAACGGATTTCTAAGGATGTGGAGGATTGTGGACAGATGTTTGGCAAGGTAAGATTAACTGTTGGCAGATTCTAATGTAAAGCAATCGAGAGTAGGGACCTACTATCGCGTAAAGTAATAAAGTATAAGACAGCGTAAATCGTCCATTGCCGCTTTTTATAGCAGATGCGTCTCTAAAGGAAAATACAGAGAGAACTACAGAAAAAACGCACAATTCTTTATCAGCTCCATTTTGAGGGAGAGAGAGATAGAGAGAGAGAGAGAGAGAGAGAGAGAGAGAGAGAGAGAGAGAGAGAGAGAGAGAGAGAGAGAGAGAGAGAGAGAGAGAGAGGGAGAGCAGAGGAGAGGGCAGTCAGAGTATATAATATAAACGGAAAAATTCAAAACAGCTGAAAATATTCATATGCACAGGGTGGCTCAAGAAAAACCGGACTATATTAATTAAATGCAAACCTAAATGTGACTAGTACGGTTTTTTGTGCGCCACCCTGTACTGTAAAAGTAAGCAAATGGGATATATATATATATATATATACACACCAAATGCCTGCTATTATATCACACGTTATCATCGTGTGATATATAATCGTGTTTGTCTGTCACTCTGCAGCGATTCAACGCCATTGCTTTTCGAGGAACTTTTCCAGACCTCGAACCGGACGAGAGTTAGCCACACAATTTCTTAATGTCTCCGGACACTTTTTTCATAAGACCTTCGAGAATGAAGTACCGAGGGCTTAATATATATTATATATGTGTGTGTGTGTGTCGTATGTTTCTTCTTAATATTGTTTACAAATGGGAGCTATAGCAGAGCAGCCCTATTGAGATGTTGCGCATAAGTTATAAAGCAACGCGGTCGGATATTCACTGTTTGGCAAAACATCAAAGCCATTCTGAACTAACAGGGTTTCACAGATGGTCTCTTTGGTGTATAGACGAAATGGGCCGATTGAAAGGTTTTCACAGAGGCAGATTCAATCTGTCCTTTTCTTTCTTCATCTCTTGTAGAAGTATAGTCACAGCCCTCACCGCCTTCCCCTCTCCTTCTTTGACCGGTTCTTTGAATTTCCGTCACTTTATTTCAGCGTTTTATCCGCACGATTGCATGCACAAGTCGGTCTGTTGGTAATATAGGCAGATTGTGAAACAATCGGCTGTCCATTGTTAATGCAAACTTCTAATGTTAATTAATTGCTAATGCGAATTAAATTTATTAACTTATTCTAATAGATGTGAAATGATTGATGCTGACTGCATAAGTGCATTTTTGGTATATCGTTCATGAAGATGATATTTAGTCCTATTGCACTGAATTTCTTAATAACAGTTTTGCTTCGATTGCATTTCTAGCGGCGGTGATGATACGAGTGCAGACGATGGCCAAGCGAAGTGCGAAGCGCCCACCGGAACTTCCGTTCTTGATCCGGATCTTGGCTCCGTTGGCATCGTCGGTCGGGATGAAATCCAGAATCCGGATTCCACAGTCGAGACTTCCGGTCTTAGTAAGATTTCCGTAGAAGAGCGGCGCTCCGGAGCAAAGCAGGATTTCGTCGAAGATGACGGCACCCGGTGCGAAATGAACAACGGCGCCGAATCCGTGGGGAAAATCGGACCGGGAGAGACGTCAAAGGACCCCGAGCACCGTTGTCACCTGTGCGACAAGGTATTCGACAGGGCGAGCTCCCTGAAACAGCACGGACACATCCACGGTACGGTCAAGACGTTCAGGTGTTCTCTCTGCGATCGCGCCTACACCCAGTACTCGAACCTCTGTCGACACTGGAGGAACCGCCACGCCCACGAGAACGCGGGGCCAAGGTCAAGGTCAAGGTCAGGGTCAGACCATTCTACTTCGGTCACCCGTAGACCAGGTGGTCGCCGATCCAGGAGAAGTGGCCGGAGGATCGAATTCGAGCGCAGCACAGGTGTGCCATCCTTCTATGTACGGGTTTCCATACTTGCCGTACTACTACGACCCTTACCTGTGCTACCTGCGGTGGAGAGGGGGTCTGTACGGATGGTCGCACCCGGCGATGACCTTGGATCCGGCGGCGGTGATCCGGGGATCCTGGACTGGATCGACTTTCGCTCCATCGGTTCCTCCGATGACTTCGTTCTGTCCGGAAAAGTCCTTTGAATTTTATCCGGACCTCGCAGGAAGCTTTTTCCCTGGATCTTATCCGGGATCTTATCCGGGATCTGTCGGATCTGCATCGAAAGATCAACCGTTGATCGATTTGAGTCAGGCGTCGTGCACAGGCGATGACGTCACTCCTGTTAAGATTGCGACTGACGACCGCGTCGCCACTACCGGAAGTGGATCCTCGAAGCGACGGAAGCTGGACACACCGGAAGTGAAAGGTCCGACCCACCTGATCGCTCACCTGCTCTCCAAAGACGACGACGACGACGACGACAGCAACAATCCTGCCATGAACCTCAAAGTTGAAGCCCCATCCTCTCCAGAAACGAACCCGGAGCGGACAGGGCTGCCGGGCACTCCTCTGCGCCGCCCTCATCGGCAGGACTACGAGTGCCAGTTCTGCTCGAAGACGTTCCCGCGACTCGTCAACCTGACTCGTCACCTGCGCGTCCACACCGGAGTCCAGCCGTACGACTGCAAGGAGTGCGGCCGGCGGTTCAACATCGCTTCGAACATGAAACGTCACGTCCTGAAAGTTCACCGGAAGTGAAATCCGGCGGCGCTGTGGACCACACGCACACACACACACGGGCATTCCTTTGAACCTGTCCCGACATAACAGGAAGGCAGGCGACATATCTTCGCCGTCAGTCGTCCGAATATATTAAAATAATAATAATACCTTTCGGAGACTTCAGTCAGTCAGCGCTTTTAATGTATGGAGATTCGATGTTCTTCGCGTTTCTTAAGCATGCAAATAACAAGTACAAATAAATTTCTTAAACATGCAAATGGCGAAACTTTTGTCGTTTGTAGTTTAGTTTTGCTCCCTTCACCTCTGCTCCTCCTAAATCAAGGAATCTGGGCCACCTCTATGTTTTCCAAAACCTACAGATTGCATGCTATCGTTCATTTTAAGGATACAGATGGATGGATTTATGGATATTACTACATATATAGCTACAGTCCTTTGATGTAATTTTATGTTACTTTTACAAGAATGAATTTGTCGTTCCTTTCTAAAAAATTTTGCGTCACATTTTCACGCATTGTAGGAAAGAATATAGCAGAATGTTATAGAATATAGAGCTTTGAGAAATAGGCCTATGCGATTGAACCTATAATAATTTCACTAATTAGGGTTGCAAGACTACAACTGAAACACAGTGAAGTCTCTCCGTCCGTCTGTCTGTCTGTCTGTCTGTCTGTCTGTCTGTCTGCTTCTATAACCCGGAGTAGTTTGCTGGTTGGTCAGAGTACGAGCCTGGCTCTGCAGCGGTCGTGAGACGAAGGTAATTGTCGTCATCAAAGAGACTGATATTGCGCCGTATATAATCGTGCGAATGTTTGAAGACATCGAGGCCCTGTTAAGAGCGTCAGAGACTGGATTCTAAGCGGACAGCACACAAGACACTTGATGGGAAGCCAACGCCCCCTCCCCTCTCCTTCTGTCCCCGTTGCCAGAGGACTGAGGGGGTCGTAAACTTCCCGGTGCCGGGCGTTCGTCTCCATGACAACGCGGTAAGTCATGCCTGGTCGTCGCCGAGGTAGAGAAAGAGAGAAGGTAGAGAAAGAGGAGAGAGAGAGAGCAATCAAGGTGGATCGTGCAGGTGAGAACGGAGATGGAATATCAAGGAGCGCAGCGTCGTCGAAGACAGCGCCGGCGCACAGGTGGCGCTGTTTGCCCAAGATAACGACGAATGGGGGGCGCTCTACCTGAGGACGGAATCGTCTACCTGAGGACAGGTCGTCTACCTGAGGACAGGTAATCGTCGTAGTCGTCGTCGCGTCCTGGGAACCTCTTGACTGCTGCCAGGCGCTCTCTGTTTGATTTGCACTGCGTCACGCGCAGCGCCATCTGCCGATTTACGGCGCTACATAAATAACCACTTGTTGTAGGAGGAGGAAGAGGAAGAGAAGGAGAGGAAAGACGGACGCTCCGTGCCCGAGCCAGTGCCGGGGATCAACGGCTCTTACCTGTCACGCACATATCCTCTCAAGGGACTCCTCAAGAGTCGCTTCACTTCACTTATTCCATCACCATCGCCTTCTGCTCCTCCTCCTCCTACCTGCCCTCCTTCTACTCCTCCTCCTCCTTTTCCTCATCCTCATTCATAACCACGTCCTCCTTTTCCTCTTTTCCATGTTTTCACTGCATGTTGATCCTGTTTTCCAGTTTCCTCGCAGTCGCAGTCAAGGTTAACAACGCGTTGACATAGACGTGGGTCCATTTTTTCAAACCCAACCCTTTCCCATCATGATTCAGACCCAGCAAGGCCCACAAAAGCAATAGGATTACTTGATCCAGCCCAACCAACCACAATGCATTACAATTATTTCTTAAGCCATGACCTATTTTCTTACACAACCCAACCCACCCTAAACATGGCCATTTCTGACCCAACCCAACCCATGGGTGAACCCAACCCGTGTCTATATCTGTCACACCGTAGCAGAGAACTCTGTTAAATTTTGTTTTATGTAAATAAAATGATTACAATGTATGTTACGCCATGGAATCGCGCTATACGTCCACTCACTCACTCACTCACTCACTCACTCACTTAGTCACTCACTCACTCAATCACTCACTCAATTACTCACTCAATCACTCACTCACTCACTCAATCAATCACTCACTCAATCACTCACTCACTCAATCACTCACTCACTCAATTCTCTCTTTCTCTCTGATGTCAACTGACCGTAGCGTATCCAGGCGTGTCCGGTTTCCGCAGGTGACTGGGGCGTATCTAGAACGATAAGGCGCCGTTTTAACGAAAACGCATTACCTCGTTGTCGAGATGCTACACGTTGGGGGGTTGGGGGTGGGGGTGAATAGTGGTGGTGGTGGTGGGGGTGAAAGAGTAGTGGCCGGCGACCCTGGCCGGGGGTAAACACACGCACACAATGGTCCTAAGGGGCGGTAACCCTATATCCGAGGGTTCTGGAATCCTTTGACGACTTACTAGCTTACTCACTTACGGAAGAACAAGAACAAGATTCGGTCTCTGCCTGTCGGTAGCAATCGTTCGAGTTTCACGTTAACCAACGCCGTTCCTATCTCGTGCCGTAGATAAGGACTGGAAAATTCTTAGATAGCGACAACGACGATACATATAGCCCACTGTACAGTGTACATCGATACAGCGCTGGACGTCATTTCAAATCTTGCGTTTCTAGATAATTCTGTCCGCCTATCGGACGGCTCTTGTCTCGTGGACTGTCTCCTCCGTCCCATATATACTCCGTATCTATGTTTAAACATAAATAGTTTACGGTGCTTATCATGGCTTTACTCTACATGGGCTACGTTCGGTTCCTATTTCCTAGAAGTCTGTCTCCTTTCCGACGTTACAACGCGTTCTCGTAAAATCACAGCCCATTTTCAACAACGAAAGGATCTATCAGTCGCAATTATATTATATCGCAATCATTATAGTAATTTTTGAAATCTTTTCGCCGATTAATTCAGAATTGTCTTCAAAACCAAATTAAGCAATCTCTTGCGGCAATATTGTTCAGATATAAGAACAAAACTAGACAAACAAAGAAAACCAGAATGATAAAATACGAAATAAAGAATATGAAACATGGAACGCATAAGTACTGTTACTGCGCTATATAAATCGTCTAGTAAATAATAATAATAATAATAATAATAATAATAATAATAATAATAATAATAATAATAATAATAATAATAATAATAATAATAATAAGTATGTTGTGCTGAAGAATGTAAGATATTCGGGTCATTTGCATGCATGCATTGGCAACATGCATAGAAATTATACGTTATGTTTACAGTTTACAGTATGTTCAGAATTTGTAGAACTCTATGCTTTCAGGCAAATAGAAACGTTGATTCTGGTTGCGAAAGAACAACAACAATTTCTCAAGCATAGATCACGATGACGTCACGGCTCATTTATATGGCGCAATTGATTACCAAAGCCTCAGTCTTTAAAAATGGCAGTAGTTTAGATTTGGGCGTCAATACGAATTCCGATCCACCCTAGAGGCAGGTGCAATGTCGCCCGCCCCCCGCCCCCCTCCACCCCGAGGGACCTTCTTTCGAAGCCCTGTTTCGGAAGAATATGATTGCCCGAATTCTGGTCAATCTCGACATTAAAGGTGACGGAATGACCGAATAATTAGCTGGTTAACGTGCGTGACTACCAGCCCCCCCCGGGGTCGTTCAGATCTCCGTGTGCGTGCGTGCGTGGGTGCGTGGGTGTGATAGAAGCTGACGTCCACTCATAACGGAACCGGGTTAATAGGCCAGTGAGTCGAGATTTAGCAAATCTGCAGCGGCAGCAAAGTTAATTAATATGCAGTGCTCTGTAGATAGATTATTCCGGATGGGGGTGGAGGGCGGAAGAGCGGCGGCGCATACCGGGAGGGGAGGTCGAAGGAAATCGAAAGGGTCGATGAGAAGAATTCTTTTCTGCTTCTATAGCGCTCTGTTGATATGCTGAATATCTTCGTAAGGACCCCTTTCAAGCGCTTGCCCTGTTGACGGCAATTGTGTGCGACCGTCCTGTCAGGCACCGATTACAGAGAGCCGCTTGCGTCGCTTACAACATCTGTTGTAATCACGCCGACCGACTATGAGCACTGCCATTGTTTTCCGTGTGGCGCTAGATAATTTTCTCTCTCTCTCTCTCTCTCTCTCTCTCTTTGTCTCTCTCTTCGTCACCGGTTTATTACGCATCTGTCACACATGCGGGCGGCCCCCGTTTTAATAATGGCGACGTATTAATTATTTCGGCGTCGTAGCATCTGGCACCGCAGAGCCTTCCACAGTTTCCGTCGGCCGAACGTGAGTCGAATGATCCGGGTCCGATCCGGACAGCCAGAAAACGCCTCAATATCTTCCGCACTGCGTGGCGCCATCTATCTGTATTAATCTCTCGTCGTAGAGAGAAAAGGCGCTATATACGAAAGCGTCGTTCGTCTGGAGCGACGGAGAGGATGGAAAGAGCGAAAGAACGAACGAACGAAAGGACAAACAATCGAATAATTCCAACTGGACGACGTCCACAGAGGGAGAGTCACGTGACGGGGTCGGTTGCCATGGTCTCCACCGCCAAGTTCTTAATATCGAGACGCTCTGCATTGAATCTAAGAGAGTGAACGAACGAATGAATGAATGATGAATGAATGAATGAACGAATTAATGGATGAATGACTGAAAGAATTAAATTAAACTGATAAACTTTTTGGTGGGGAGAAGAGAGGTGGGACGTTATATCGCAAAAGACATCAAAAGGACAACCTGTTAACCTGTTGCAAAAGAGAGATATAAGACTAGTCTGTCTGTCTGTCTGTCTGTCTGTCTGTCTATCTGTCTGTCTCTGTCTCTGTCTGTGTCTGTGTCTCTGTCTCTCTCCTTTGATCCACGCAAGGCTTATCAAAGTAATGCGACGAATACGAATTATAACAGAGACTGAAACAGCCAAATACGCTTCACAGATTATCTTAATTACTTGGGCCTTGGGCGCCATAAATATATATAGTTAATCTGGCCTTCTTGTTAATCTTCTTTCGCATTTCGGACCCCTCAAAGGCCCGACCCCCCGGGGCGACGAAAAGAGCATCCCTCCCCTCTCCCCCCCGTCGGACAAAGAGTTCGCCCCTCAGTTAATCATCAGTCGTTAAGTGGTTCTGAGTATTGGCGATGATTCCACTATCTAATAGTATATATATATATATACACACATATATATATACACCATAGAAGTTACGTAGCAAGTATTTTGGCGCAATTATATGATATCAACTAGTGCCAAACCATAGAATTCAATTATCACCAGACAGTCGCGGCTTCACATGGGGGGGGGGCTCGGGGGCCCCGTGCCCCCTATTGAATGCCTGGACCCTAGTGGCCCCCCCTGCTGGTATCCTATACTTACTACTTCATACCTATCACCAAATGCATGGTTGGCCCCCATGCTTAGAAGTTGCCACCCCAAAGCCCACACCCCCACTTTCCAAATCCTGGAGCCGCCACTGTCACCAGAGACCGTCAATTTGTCTGAATGTAAAGCCAGTTTTCCGCCATTTTACGCTCTGTGTTTCAATGAAATATTTACCCAGACGACGGTTACCATGACAACAGCGTTTGCCTGTAAAATGTCGGAAAACTTGCGTCAATTTTTTTGCCGTCTTGATCACAGATTCTTAGTCACAGTTAGGCTCTATCCAGCAAGTATTAGTGTCTATGTGACAAATATCCGGCATAGATATCTGAAGCATAAATATATTGAGCATAGACACATTTAAGCACGCTATTCCAGAGATTGGTGACTAGAATTATTGAGAATTATATTTATAACAATATTTGGTGTTTGACTTGCGTTGAAGAACTTGGTTCTCTTTTCTGAATCCTTATGATAAATTCATTTGCCGTTTTATTTATTTATTAATTTATTATTATTATTATTATTATTATTATTATTATTATTTCATATATTATGTTGTAGTTCTATTGATTATTCATTTATTAGTTGCTATTTTTTTTACTTCTTGGATATTTCATCTATAATTATTATCTGTTTCATTTTTAGTTTATTCGCTTTGCGAATCTTTTTTCTAAATTCTCAGCAGGCAACACACTCCTGCGGTATACTTTTCTGCCATACAGCGCTAGAATAATTAACGACGTAATAGTGACGTATGAACGTAATGCGCTCAGAAGCCCGTGACGTCATGCAATCGGCGTGCATGCCGTTTCACTCCTCTCTCTCTCTCTCTCTCTCTCTCTCTCTCTCTCTCTCTCTCTCTCTCTCTCTCTCTCTCTCTCTCTCTCTCTCTCTCTCTCTCTCTCTCTCTCTCTCTCTCTCTCTCTCTCTCTCTCTCTCTCTCTCTCTCTCTCTCTCTCTCTCTCTCTCTCTCTCTCTCTCTTTGAGGCTCGATTCGAAATCCTCACTCAGTCTGTCTGTCTGTGTGTGTCTGTGTGTGTGTGTGTGTGTCTATGTATGTCTGTGTGTGTGTGCTTGTGTTGAGACACAAGCGTTTCTGACGTCTTGAAATTGACTTTCCCTGTTGCGAAGTCCTCCAAGTGGGACGTCAAGCGACGACTCCCCTGCTCCAGACCGACCTGTGTCCATATACCGGATCCAGTTACACTCCGGAGAAGAGAAGAAGCCCCGGAAGACGTCTGCCGCTTCCACCTTCCATCTCCCGATGCCCAGACGGGAGGACGGAAAGACAGACAGAGACAGAGACAGACAGACATACAGACAGACAGACAGACAGACAGACATAGAGACAAAGACAGACAGACAGAGTCAGAGAGAGAGAGAGAGAGGGGGTAGCGGCAATCTGGAGAAGATTGGAAGAGAATCGGTCGCGATTCGACGACCACTGCGCGTAGCTCCTCAGGTCTCGCGCGCGAATACCGTCAAGTTAACGCGATTCGAGACTTGAACGAGACTTGCGTGATCGTCGTCGTCGGAGAAGTCCTCGCCGCGCATGCGCAAACACCGAAACGACGACTTCCGCCTTAATTCGATATCTCCGTTGGCGTAATGACGTTTTGGCGGGCGAACGGGGGTGGGGGTGGGGGCGGTGCTGGTCTAAATGAATCGCGCGCTGTTCCGACGGCCGTCGCCACCCCTCCTCGTCGACACGCGATCCGACAGTAATTTGGACAATCGAAATTAACGGAAGGAACGTAAAGGGAGGATTTCCCCCTCCCCTCCCTCCCCCTCCCTCCCTCCCTTCGCGTCCACCGCGTCCCCAATTTCTCTTTTTCTTCCCGTAAAAATTCGGTTTATCGTATAAATTAATCGTTTTCTTACGACTGGCCCTACATCTACACCTCCTCCCTCCTCCCTACTCTTACTCATTTCCTTTTTCTCACTCACTTGTTCGTATATATATATATATATATATATATATATATATATATATATATATATATATATATATAAAGAACGTAGATACATATACACAGTGTATACATAAATCAATTAGTCAATCGGTCTTTCTTATTGTGATCTGGACTCATAATATAAATTAATACTCACCGGAAGTATAATATCTATGCATGGTAAAGACGGATTTTTCCGCCATCTTTTTTCAGTTTTAGACAGTGGTTACCAAGGTTAACCATAGAATTTGCCTACCTTAAAACGTCCAATACAAGCCCTGGCTTCTATTATAACAAATGACTTTGTTAACTTACCCCGCGGCTGCATTATAGACCCGGCTTCTTTTAGAAGTTTTACGGTAAAGTGACCTTATTGAAGAAAATGGTGGAAAACTTTCTTCACTTTCTGACACTATAGTCTCGTTCTAGCGATAATTAAATTCTATGGAATTCATGATGCGGCCATCTTGTGTCCGATGTGTCGTGTGATCAAAAAGTGTTAAGAAAAGGAGAAGAGGGGAGAGAAAAATAAGGGTCATTGCCCCTAAATATAAAACCATAAAGATTAAAAACATTACGATAGCTAATAAATTGATCAGTATACGCTGTAAATATATAAAACATATAAAAAAAGATATTTGTATAATTGATATTTACTTACATGTTTATTATATGTATTTATATTTGCATACATGCATACATATCTATATCAGTGGCGGCTCCACAGGAGGGGTCCGGGGGGCCCGTGCCCCCTATTGAGTGCCTGGCCCCAGTGGCTCCCCTGTTGGGACCCTATACTTAATACTACATACCTAACAACAAATGGTTGGTCCCCCATGATTAGAAGTTGCCACCCCAACGCCCCCGCCGTCCCACTTGCCAAATCCTGGAGCCGCCACTGATCTATATGCATATTTACATAATTTACATAATAATTGCATAAAAGATACAGTACTTATATACATGTAATTGTTTTATTGCAGAGGTTTACAGGCGATGAGCATTTAGCTGTCTTAGCGTCTTAGGTTAGCGATAGGTTGATCCAAAGTCTCAACCGCGTCAGGGTAAAGGGCAAAGGTCAGAAAGCGAAGGTCAAACTGAAAATCACCCCCCCCCCTCACCACCACCACCACCACCACAAAGCAGCCAACGTCTTTCGCAAATGAAAGAACTTCTGACGACTGTTCCGCTTTATTCGAACGACGGAACATCTGTGTCTGTCTGTCTGTCTGTCTGTCTGTCTGTCTGTCTGTCTTGTCTCTGTCTGTCTGTCTGTCTATCTCTTCGACGTTTATCGCAATAAATTCCACTGTCGTTGGCCGACCCGCCTTTTCATGCTCTTCCAGGAATGAGACCGAGGAGGGGTGGGGTGGGAGGCGGGGGGCTGTCCGCTCGGAAGAACGGCGAACGGCGGCTCCGGAAGATGACGGATTGACCGGATGTACTCGACTCATAATCCGCAACAACCGGGTCTGTAATCCCGGCGACATGCATGCCACTCCTCTCCCGCGAGTGACATTCCCGGTCACCCGTTCCGGCGACCGAAGGCCACAAATTGGACGACCCTCGGTCACCTCTCGAGCCCGCGGTCGCCGCGGCCCCCGGGCCCCCGGCGGCCCTTTCGTCACCCCGGCCGTCACTCCCCCCCGGTCCGGCCCCCGGCGTCATTCATCGCCTATATACATCCCGAATCGTATCTGGTATACATCCCGTGCGCCGGTCATACGTCCCCCCGTCCCCTGGGCAATCAGGCGCTATCCGGCCGGGTGTTGATAGATGGTCGCCCGTATCCGCCCCCGCCCCGGGGGAGGTACCCCCCACCCAGAGGAGACATCTCCGTCCAGTCCTCCGGGGCAGTGCATCATCTTAAGACTCCGTCAAATCTTCGGGACGCTCCGGTACGTCCGGACAATGATCCGGTCGGACTTCTATGGACTCCGCGGTCAATATGGCCGACGGTGATACGCGCCGAACGGCCACCGTCTCCACTCTACCACCCCCACTCCCCACCCTCCATCCACCTCTCACGGCTTCTCCATTTATGACGTGCAGGCAGTTTTGACGATGTAAGAGGCGCGCAGTGGAGGCTCTGTCGCCGTCGTCGTGGCCGTCGTCGTCGTCGTCCGCGGATAATCTCCGGCTCTGATCTCGCCGAAATCTCGTCGTCGACGGCGCGAGAGCTGACGAATTCGTCACGTGATCAACGGACCTCAACCGGAAGTCCTAATGCGACGACCGACGCCAATGGAGAATTGTAAAACGGCAACAAGAGAAACACCGTCTCTGTCTATATATCTATATGTCTGTGTCTGTCTGTCTGTCTGTCTCTCTGCCTCTGTCCATGTCTCTCTATATGCTTATATATTTAGCTTCAAAACAGTGTTGGCTATATACACATGGGACCCGGGGGTCCGTGCCCCTATTGATTATCTGCCCTCACCCCTAGTGGCCCCCTGTTGTACCCTATACTTACTGCTATACAAACCTATCAACAAATGGTTGGCCCCAACGATTAGAAGTTACCACTTGCCACCCCAACGCCAACGGTCCCCACATGCCAATTCCTGGAGCCGCCACTGCTTCGAAATATACTATTTCGTCCAGTTTCTACTGCATGTACAGTGTAGGCCTATTTGCTGCCTGCTGCTTTAATGGAAGACGTGATTAATTAAACAAACAAAACGATTTCCAACATTAATTTTATTGTATTTCTGTATTCGTTGCTTTTATCAGATTCACTTTTCAATAATTAATCGTTCCTCGAATTTATATTAATAGTAAGCAGATAGGGCGATTGAACTCGATGCCTTTGAACCATGCCTTCACTATATATATATATATATATATATATATATATATATATATATATATATATATATGCGATGCAAAAGGCGATTGTAATTAGTGGCGGTTCCAGGATTCTTGGTGGGGGACGAAATGAAGGAAGTTGGTTGAGGGGGGGTGATGAAAAGAGAAGGAACAATCAATAAACTGTCGAACAAGGCTGACTAAAGGGAAGTTACTCCTATTTTAATTTAATTTATACTTTTACCGAAAAATAGGTTGATAAGCAAAAAAAAGGTCATCCGCAGTTTTTTCCCGTATAGGTTTACTATACTTTTATCCAACAATATATAGGTTTCACAAGCAAAAAACAGTCCGGTGGGGGGATGTATCGGTGGGGGGTGTATCCTCACTCATCCCCTATACGTGGAACCGCCACCGATTTTAATCATTTACGCGGTAACACGAATCATTTGAATTTCCGTAAAAACACACAAAGATGACGAAGTGTTTTCAGTGTGAAACCTGTCTGCCTGTCTGCCTGTCTACATAACTGTCTACGTGCACATTGCGTCTGCACCTGTCTTCTCTTTCGGTTTCTTTGTTTCGGTTTTATATATATATATATATATATATATATATATATATATATATATATGAATATTTTTCTATCGGGGCCACCCCAGAGCGCTATGAGCGCTATGACCGTATTTTCGAGCGAATCGTCGGTTATAGAGACGCGGGGACGATGGAGACCCGGGGGCGGCGGGGCGGAGGGGTCGTTGGACGAGACCCCGCACTGGAAGGGGCGATCGCGATTACCCTATCTGCACCGAATTGCGCTGACGCAGCAGGGAGGGCGAATTTCGTATTCTAGCCCCGGGGTCGGCCCCGACGACCACGCAGACTAGATACTATAAGACAGGACAACGACCGCGGCCGGGGCGGCGGGGGGGGGCGGGCGAGATACACGCGGATACACCGAGATACACGCGGGGTTCGTTTGGTTTCGACCGAAAGTCCTCATTTGACTTAAAAGATTCCGAACGCCGATGGCAAACGACTCACATCTGCATATATGCATATATATATATATATATATATATATATATATATATATGCATTTATATATGTATATGTATGTATATATAGTAATATATATATATATGTATATATATATATGGTTAAATTGATGACGTCAAAGTGGTTATTAATGCAAGGAATGCTTTGCGTCTGTTTGGCTATGCGTCAGTGATTCTTATCTGTGACGACGCATGCAAGGCATATAAACGGTCCTTCTATAAGAGGGGATATTCTTCCACCCAGGGCGTTTGATGGGAGGAGGGAGGGGGGTAACGCATCGCTCACCGCCACCCCGGTGTAGCGGAGTTCATCCGGGCATCCGATGCGTTTTCCACCTCCTCCTTCTTCTTCTTCTTCTTCTTCTCCTCCTCCTCCTCCTCCTCTCCCTTTTTCTTCTTTTTCTTATGCGAGGCTTATATTTCTTCTTTTTTCTTCTTCTAGTTCTTCTTCTTCTAGTTCTTCTTCTTCTTCTTCTTCTTCTTCTTCTTCTTCTTCTTCTTCTTCTTCTTCTTCTTCTTCTTCTTCTTCTTCATCTCCCATTTCTCTACCCTCTATCCCTCCTTAGGCGCGTAGATAGATATGCCATATCTTTTCTTCCTTTCATATTTGTACTATTTTGCCCTCCTTCCCTCCCTCCCCTCCCTGCCCCCCTCCCATCCCAGTTTCCGTATCGCCATGCGCCTAGCATTCCGGGCAGCGCGACTGACAGCATGCACTGCTGCTCTATAGATAATAATTGAATTGCATCCGCGAACCTGAACTACTACAGCGCTACAAAAACGCCACCAACCAGACGCCTCGGAGTCTCAAAGTGCGCACTTGATAGTGCGCTATGCTATAATGGCGATGCCAGCCATACGGGCCTACATACACGGAAGCCGATAGGCGTATACGTGAAGCCATGGACCGCATGCAAAGGCCACTTATGATATATGGATACGTTATAGGCCCTGAGTTCCGCGGACTTTGAATGTATCCTAATAATCTATATAGAGATAGAGACGTTTATTGTATAAGAGGTCCAAGAGATTCAAGTGAGCCATCAATTAGAGTTATAGAGTATACAGGGTAAGTCTCATAAGAACTCTTCACTCATATCTGAACTATACATGTCTCTTTGTCTCTGTCTATATGTCTCTGTCTCTGTCCCTGTCTGCCTGTCTGTCTCTGTTTCTGTCTGTCTCTGTCTCTGTTTCTGTCTGTCTCTGTCTCTGTCTCTGTCTGTCTGTCTGTCTGTCTGTCTGTCTGTCTGTCTGTCTGTCTGTCTGTCTGTCTGTCTGTCTGTCTGTCTGTCTGTCTCTAATATCGTCATTTCCATACATCATACGGCCACACTTTCGAAAGATGCATAATTTCGGGCGCAGAAGATGTTGGCATGCATATCTCGGTCCAATATACAAGACTTTATCTAATCTCTTTCTCCCTTTCTCTCTTTATGGCACTGCGCATGTCAGAGGGTTCTAATCGGAGGCTGAGAATGGGGTGAGAGTGAAAGGTGGGGGGGGGGGTAAATGAGTACAGTAATAGTAATAGATAATAGATGGCCGACTTCAAAACATATCTCCGACATGAGCATCAATGAATATGGAACTCTTAGAACACTTCAACCACCGGTTAATAACTGAGCAGACGGCTTCTATGTAATATATATATATATATATATATATATATATATATATATATATATATATATATATAAGACGCCCAAACATAGCATAGGTAGATATATGCAGCAATCTGGGCAGAAAGTAAGTCGTAGGAGATGATGATGATGATGATGATGATGATGATGATGATGATGATGGTGGTGGTGGTGGTGGTGGTGATGATGATCTGGTTTGTCAGTTCCATAGCTTCGAGTGTTTCGCGATGGTCGCGAGAATACACGACCATAGATATCTGAAATCTCTTCTTATCAATGCACGGATTATGCTTAGAGTCATGATGATTGAGTGGGTCATACACACACTTGGAGACAGACAGTGGCGGTTCCAGGAATTCTTGGTGGGGGGATGAAAAAAATTATAGAAAGCTGGTGTTGGGGATGCAAAGTGAAGAAGAAAAAACAAAAGAAAAGATAGAAAAAGGTAATTGTTTGCCCACTAAATGTTAACAAACCTCGCAAAAAGGTCGACAAGCTAAAAAAAGAAGGTAATTTTCAGTATTTTTCACTAAATTGTAAAAACACTCACCGGAAAATAGGTTGACAAGCAAAAAAGGTCATCCAGAACCCCGGTGGGGGATGCATCCCCAGTCATCAACATGGTAGAACCGCCACTGGAGACAGAACGTTGGAGACAGAACGTTGGAGTCTCATACTCAATGACGTCATTGATCTACGTACACCCGCACAAAAACACACACACGCGCCATTCGTATACACAGCAGTGGTTGCCAACGTCCTCGGCACGCACCCCTCCCCCCGGGGCACTTTGAATTTAACCTTTTTGGCGTTAGAATAATTGTGAAAATGACGTACCAAAAGCGTTAGATTTCTGTATATATTTTTGAGGCGAAACGATGTTATTACAATATTAGGCCTATAACCCTAACCCTAGCCAATGGCTTAGCCTTTACGGATTCAAACGAAATTTTACAGACATAAAGATACATCAATCTATGTCATAAGTGCAAAATTTCATCAGAATATATTCACTCATTTGAGCACTTTTCAACGTTTGCGATTTGCCCTTACTGCTTATATATTAACCTACCGAGAATGGTATTGGCAGATGTGTGAATGGCTAGAACTTTTGACAGGCAAGTGAAAAGGACCTAGTAATCAAGATTTTTCAAAAAGTAGGCCACTATTTCTTGTATATCAAAGTGCTTGGCATTCAAAATTTTGCCTGTGGTATTCTCTTTTGCTTAAAATGGACATTTTTATCAAGGTGCTCTTTTACCTGTCCCAAATGTCTACGTCACCGCCAGTGCCAAATATTTCCCGCTTTTTTCAACGTAAATTGAGTTACTCTGAAACTGATATCTTGCCCGTATCACGTACGGGATTAACGCTAAGAAGGTTAAAGGGGGAAATTAGAAAATGTGGAATTTTTAACAGGGCAATTCGAGAATGATATATAGTAATAGTAAATCTTTGGAACTACTTATTAATTATCTAGGCCTCTGGAGAATCTACATCTATAGTCTTGGGATATATATATATATGTATATTTATTTATTTATATGATATCCATTGGGTGGAAAAATAACCAATGAGGAAGAAGAAGAAGAAGAAGAAGAAGAAGAAGAAGAAGAAGAAGAAGAAGAAGAAGAAGAAGAAGAAGAAGATCTCTTGTTTTAATACTCTATCATGACTCTATTTGGTCCCAGCCTTGAGAGAAAAAGCGTTTCACTTGATTCATCACTATAGTAACGGGGAGCATTAGGATTTTTCGGTTGCTTGGGGGTAGGGGGGGGGAGAAGGTGAGCAAGGACCTATTAAAGGTGAGAACCACTGCTATATATACAGGCTTAACTAACCGACTTTCTCGGTTCGTGACAGTTCGTCTGGTTCAGGAGAGTTCTCGAAAAAGTTATGGACTTAACATGACGTCATCACACGAAGCAGAACTTACGACGGAAGAAAATAAAATGTGAACAAGAAAAAAATAATGCAATTTCGTTTCATAGGCTACGATTATTTGCCTTTCAAGATAAATTTCGATAAATTCTGGATTCACACACACACACACACACACACACACACACACACAGCGTCGAGTATTCGCATTGACTGGACCCTCCCCTTGGAATGCCTTGAACCCACCATTTCGGACCTCATTTCTTTCTCCCTCGTTCTGTTCAACGCAAAAGCTAAAGTCTCACTAATTTATCATGCGACCCCAATGCCAGGAGCGCCTCTCAGTAGAAATACAAGAGGCGCTATACAAATTCTACATTACATTGCACATACACATACATTAATTTTAAGGCAATGTAGGCCCTATTGTCTATTACGTCACCATTGAAATATCGATAAAGCACGTTTATATCGTTCAAAGGTTTATTTCTATATTTGTTGCAATTGCTTAATTTCTTAAAATGTCAAATATTATTGTGCTGTACTATACGAATACAATCTTGTAATGTAGGCCTAAG
Organism: Metaphire vulgaris; assembly: GCA_018105865.1. Lineage (NCBI taxonomy): Eukaryota > Metazoa > Annelida > Clitellata > Crassiclitellata > Megascolecidae > Metaphire > Metaphire vulgaris. The sequence continues at coordinate 1,129,702 of CM030845.1, forward strand.
CTACAACATCAGCTGTGGTATATGAGGGCATACATGTATGCAGTGAAACCAGCGATTTCTCTTAGGTCCTCCAGTTTCTCTCTAACGACACGAATTTCTCTCAACATCCATTTACCAGTAGTGGCTCACAGCCGATCAACATAGAGCATGCATACTATTGCACAGAGGTCGTCCATAAATGACGTAACGCAATTTTGACACTTTTTGACACCCCTCCCCTACGTAACGCGACGTGACAAAAAATCAGACCCCTGAAATATGATGCAACAACGGGCCGACCCCCTTTTTGTCTTTCGAAAAGTCTTGACAAGGAAAAAAGTAATCTGTGTATTTTCCCTCTCCAGATACCCTGGCAAGCAAAACAGGTCATCACTTGAAAATTTTGTGTTGCGTTACGTCACATTTACGGAACCCCTTGTCATACTTCGTAACAAATGTCCGGACCCCCCCCCCGAGGCGCGTTACGTCATTTGTGGACGACCCCATAGGCGTCAATCCCGTGAGGGTCCTGGGGGCCGGACCCTCAGAAAAATTTGTTTGTGAGGGTCCATAAGGCATTGGACCCCACGAAAATCTGAATACATCTATATTGTATACCGTTGTACTATTATTTAATAAATTGCTGTGCTGGATAGATAATTATAATAGACGTAGATATTATCAGCAAATGGAACATTAATGAGTAATAACAATTATCATAGTTATGCTAAAAGGGTTATGGTTAGGTTAGGCACAACAACAGGTGGACCCTCACAACTTTTACTACAGATTGACGCCATTGACATAGAGATACAAAAAATCAAGTACCGTTGAGATTAGACAAATCTAATGAGATTCGATACGATTGCGTAACACGGCTTAACTTATTGTAGCAGATTTACATTGTTTACGCCAATAGCTGCTGGCTATTACACGATTGCAGGGTTGTTCGTTACACAAATCAGCAGAATATCGCCGTTGAGAGAGAGAGAGAGAGAGAGAGAGAGAGAGAGAGAGATTCTTGCTGACCTCTCTTCGATCACGTGATGAGAGATTCGGTGTCTTTTACAGTATATAGGTCAAGTCGCTAATATTTATAATCATCAATGTCGAAAATTGCAAACTCAGCTGACATTTTTAGAATCGACCGAAGAAAGCGCCGTCTTCGTTGGTCGCTCGATCGATGACGTCAGAAGACGTACGGAAACGGCTTGACCGTTGCCTTGACGACGCACCCTCCGAACGCGTCGAGGAGTCGCCCGTGACAACGGCTCGACCCCGAACCGGAAGCGATCGAGCGATCGTCAAGCGCATGCGCAGCCACCGATCCCGCCGCCGCCGCCGCCGTCGTCGTTTCCATGGAAACGGACGACGCGACGACGACGTTGCTTGAGCTGACGTCATCGTAATCGGTGACGTCATCACCATCATCATCATCACCATCGCCGTCCAAATCGACGTCGCTGAGTTCTCGACAGCTGCAGTCGGGCGACGCATTTCCGGTCTGCTCCTCTCCTCCTCCTCCTCCTCCTCCTCCACTTCCGCTTCCGCTTCCTCCTCCTCCTCATCATCAATCTCTTCCATAGAATTTTCCATCTCGGGAGACCGACCGCCGGATGTTCCGGTCGCGTCCGGATTGCCGCACGCCTGTCCGATGAAGTTCCGGATCTCGCTGAAGTACGACTCGTCGCGGTCGTCGTCGTCGTCGTCGTCGAAGAAGTCGTCGGGGTCAAGGTCGTGCGAAGGTCGGGTCGTCGGCGGCGGCGGCGGCGGCGGCGGATGGGACGGCGGCGGGGGCGAGTCGAGGACGTTGGGTCCCTCGGACTCGTGCTTCTTGAGGTGGCGGTCGAGGTTCGTCTGTTGGCCGAAGCAGCGGTCGCAGAGCGAGCAGCGGAACGGCCGCTCCTTGTTGTGGATGTTGCGGACGTGTCGCTGCAGATTCGACGAGATGCTGAACGACCGTTCGCAGTACTTGCACTTGTACGGTTGTTCTCCGGTGTGCGTCCGCAGATGGCGGGTCAGGTTGGCGGAGCGCGGAAACACCTTGCCGCAATACCTGCACGAGTAGCGATCCTTGACCTTGGGACCGACGCCGCCGGGCCCCAGCGCCGCCCCGTAGTGGTGGTGTGGCGGCGGCGGCATCAGGTGCATCGGGGCCAGGGCGCTGAGGGCGGCAGCGAGACGGTGTCCCGATCCGGGAGAAAGACGCGACAGCGGCCCAGAGGGGCACGGTGGCGGTGCCGCCGCCGCCGCCGCCGCCGCGGGAGGGGGTCGAGGAGGGGGCGGTATCATTGGGTAGGTCCCGTCGGGGGGCGAGACGTGAAATTTCGGCGGCGGAGAGAGGTAGGCCAGTAGCTTCGTCGTCGTCGTCGTCGGTCCGAACAGACGCGATTTGTCCGAGTGGATCTGGCGACGGATGATCTGCTCGAAGAGGAGAGATCCCGCCTGGATACCCGGAAGCGGAGGAGGAGGAGGGGGAGGATGTGGCGGCGGGGGTATCAGCCGGTGGGGGGGCGCATCGTGGCGACAGAACAGTGGCGATGGACCGGTCAACATCTTCGACTGGAAATCCATCGACGGGTTCTGAGGGACGGAGGAGGAGGGGCTGCGAGGGCGAAGGGTCGGCTTCTTCGGCGGCGGCGGCGGCGGAGAAGGACAGGGCGCTGGTCCCGGTCGGAGGCTCAGGTCGAGCGGTTGTTCCAGGGCGGCCCTTCGACGGTGGCAGCGGCGGGGCAGCCCGGCCCTCGGCGGCGGCGGCGGCGGCGGCGGAGAGTGGTCCGCCCTTAGGCGGCTGAGGCGGCGTCGCTGCATACGGCGCTCGTGGCTGGCACTGCGTCCCAATCGCCGATAGTCGAATTTATTGGCGGCGGAGTTATGATGATGATGATGATCCGGATACTTTTCGGACGTAGATTCCGGACGATGATCCGTTGTTCTTCCGGATCCGCCGCTGCAGTCCGAAAGTCCCGGATCTTCCGAACGACTGTCACCGCTGCTGACGCTCAGCGCATCGTTAAATGTCATCGACCTTGACCTCGACCTCGACCTTGACTTTTTAGGCTCATCGTTGTCCTCGTCGTCGTCGACCGCTTCCTCGCCCTCTTGCTCCTCCTCGTCCTCGCCCCAATCCTCCCGTTCGCGTCGAACCCGGGGCAGCGCGTCGCGCCCGTCCTCTGCTCGGCTCCTGATGACGTCATTCGAAGACGTCGGGGCCGTTTCCACGGCAACGGAAGCAGGAGGCGGCGGACAAGATGCCGTCGGCGACAGAAACTTTCCGCCGGCAAATGGCGGCAACACAAACATCCCGAGATGATGATGTTGTTGTTGCTGTTGTTGTTGTTGTTGTCCGGGCGGATAGAGCGAGAACGGCGGAACGTGAGGGTGGTAGAAGGGGTAAGAGGTTCTAGGCGGCGGGGGGCGGTACAGACTCATGAAAGCAGAGGCCAGTGTCGAATTCTTCGGTGAGACGTGACCCCCGAACTGTAAAAACGGAAGCGCCTTTTCCGACGTAAACGACGGAAAAGGGTACGAACATCTGCCCGGACCGGCGGCGGCGGCGGCAGACGGATGGTGGTGGTGGTGGTGATGATGATGATTGTGTGGGTGGTGAGGATGGTGGGCGTGGGGGTGGTGGAGCACCCCCTCGCAGAACCTCTTGTGTTTGCTGAGGGACGTCGTCGTGGAGAACGCCTGTCCGCAGTCCTGGCACTTGATCTGCTGACGGCAGTCGGCGTGCATCCTCTTGTGACGGCAGAGGTTCGAGAACTGCGTGTACGCCTTCAGGCAGACCTCGCACTGGAACGGCTTGACGCTGCTGTGGATGTGCTGGTGCTGCTTCAGACCGGACGACGTGGCGAACGCCTTGCCGCACTCCGGGCAGGTGTGGCAGCGCGCGCCCAGGTGCGCCGATCGGACGTGGCGATGCAGGTTGCTCGGGTCCGTGAACACCTTGGCGCAGTTCTCGCAGGTGAACGGATGGCGCGGAGAGACGCTGGCGCTGTCCTAACGCAGACACGCACAGGCACAAACACACGTACACACGCACTGACAGACACTGTCAACTGAGAAAACAGCTGTTCTAAGTTTCGCAAATAATGCATATAGATAAATGCATGGATATAAAAAGTCTTCGTGCCAGACAGACAGACAGACAGACTGACTGACAGACAGACTGACTGAATGAATGAATGAATGAATGAATGAATGAATGAATGAATGAATGAAGGTATGAATGAATGAAAGAAGGAAGCAAGGAAGGAATGGATAGACTGCCGACTCACTCACCGATATAGATTCGAAGGTGCTGAGCGCTTGGTAAAATTTAATGTCTCCTTCGTCTTCGTCTGCGGAGATGGAAGAGGAGGAGCAGGAGGAAGAAGAGGAGGAGGAAGTGGAAGAGGAGTGACTCGTTTCGTCGATTGTTTGATGTTGGAGTGACGTTGTGTCATCGAGCATTTCAACGAACGTCAACAACAATACTCATCAGTCTACAATCAGATGCATATATATATATATATATATATATATATATATATATATATATATATATATATAGAGAGAGAGAGAGAGAGAGAGAGAGAGAGAGAGAGAGACCTATAGCGGTCCATCCGGGAAATGAGAAACGAAAGAGGAACAGAATATAGGTTTATTTATTAATAATTCACTTTGTCTATAATTATTACGACTTATTTGTAACTCACGCGATTGATAAAACGATATAATAATAACAATGATAATAATAATGATAATAATAATAATAATAATAATAATAATAATAATAATAATAATAATAATAATAATAATAATAATACCTAGATAAAACTAGATAGGCTACCTGGTTATACTGTACTTAACTATACTATGCAGTATACCTATATATGCATGGATAAAAGAGAAATCTATAGATGAGACTGAATTCTAATGAATTATTCTCAACTGAACTGAAGACGTATTTCAAATCCTTAATTCAATGTTCAGAATGATCAAAATATATGCATTAATGATTGTATATTTGTAGAAGTAGAAAAACAGGTAAACTACATGCTAATGTATAGGATCTAATGCAATTTTAGATGCCTTAACACAGCAATAAGTTTTCACATTATATTCGTTTCATCAACCTTCTGAGTTTTTGCATATCTATAGCCTATACTGTAGCACTAGCATTGTCCAATTTCAAACAGGGTATCAATTTTATAATATTTTTGTGGTCTATAAGACCTGTAATAGAAGAAACCAGCTCTCTTAAGCGCCATCTTATCTATCATTCGAATTTTTAGATATTTGACAGAGAATAGATTTCTGAAAGACTTTGTATAGTGTCGTTTCAAATGGCTCATTGTTTTTCGTGGCATTTCGAAAGCTCTAGAAAAAAATTGAGACAGAATATATTGACAATTCTAGTACGGTTTGACACAGCAAAGATGGGGACACAAGAATATGTGGTTTTAATTCGTTTCATCACTCTTCTGAATGTTTGCATATGTATAGTCTAAAAGTAAAACTATACTGTAGCACTAGTCCTTGCATTGTCCAATTTCAAACAGGCCATGTTGGCCCACCCAATATTTGGCTTGTGGCGCCCTCCATGGGCAGGAGGTGTCGTACAGGGCTCGGAATGTCAGCCAGCAGCGTTTGTATATGATTCGGAGTATAAATGCCCATATCAACGCGCGCAAGAAAATCAGGAGTTTCAGTTCCAATACGAATAGTATAGGCCTAAAGATTATATGAGACTATGCCGCAATCATATTATATGTATAACTGCCAGCAGGTCAAGAATTGTATACAGGCCTAGAAGATTCAATGCCAGTATATACCGGTACTGTATGCATTCATATATAGCCTATAAGCATAGGCTGTAGACCGGACTTTCCATGAGAAAAATTCTGTTTGCTATTCTACAACTATTACAAAGCTATAGTCAAAGGACGTTCGTCAGATCACATGTGCAATTTTAGTATTTATACATATGAAATATATCAATGATTAATAGAATATATATATATAATTATTAGAATATATATATATATATATATATATATATATATATATATATATATATATATATATATATACAGGCACTGCACATAATGATGCTGATTAAGATTCTGCATGTATGCAGGTCTATAGTTTCAGAATCAAACGTTGCCTCTCCAGTGTGAAGCTTTCCTCAGTTTTTTCTTGACTGGCTTCCTCTTTTTGGTAGGTGCATATATATATATATATATATATATATATATATATTTTTATTAATATTATATTATATATATATATAATTATATAATATATAAAAAGTGTCAACAGAGACAGAAAATATAACTCTTCAGCTCTCGTCTTGACCCGGATCAGAAGCAAAACTTGGAAGGCGATCGCAGGAAGCGAAATAACGTCATGGAAATGCGTTAATAAAAATAATATATAAAACGGAAAGAACAAAGATGACGACCCAACTCTTTTAAAATGCATATCGTGACTGATCCAAAGTCTCGAAAATGGCAATAAACAAAGCCGACAAGAGTGCTTGGCGACTTTCCTGAATGATGCTGCTTGAGCATCGAGAGACGTCCAAAATCTTGGCAAGCGTAATAAAGAACAGAATCACACCAGGCATTAGCAGAATGGTCATGCCGTCCGGTCTCTTTCCATCGGAGAGAAACCGGGCGGTTGGGCTTGAGAAATGGTATGCCAGAACCAGAGGCCCCATCTACGTCAATTAATGGAATGTCGCGCAAGACGACCCAAAAAGTTTGCAGGAGAAATGGGACCCATTTTCCTGGACCTGCTTCCACAGGGATTGATGCCGCTCACAGAAAAAGCGCCAAGACAGAATAAATCATCAAATTGCTATTCAGGCGAGACCACTAAAATGATGGGCAGGAATGAAGCCAGTCGCTGGCGTGTTCCGCTGCCACTGCTCTTAGGCCAAAACTGGAGCTAAGCAAGTTGGTCATCTCCTGAGAATTAATTGGGCGGTCCCAAGTGGCCTGTAACGAGTGAGCCTGATGCTGGAATGGGGGCTGGCCACCATAAGAATAAAAGAGATGGAGCCCAGCCTTCTGGAGAATGGATGATACAAATAAAAAAGGCAGAAGATGACAAAGATGCATAGTATCCATCTTACTATTTAACCCATTGGTACAGATAGGCGCATGTTTAATCCTGCTCAGTCCCTGGCGCATTAGAACAAACTCCTGGAATGAATATCAATGGAACAATCTATAACATACTCAGATATGCAGATGATGAGGTAATCTTTGGAGAAAGGGCGTCCTGGGAAGACCTCCAACTCAGTGCGGTTAACAAGCTAAACGACAAAAAGAAAAGAATGGCTTCCTGTGGGTGGATGAAATTAACAGAAAGAAAACAAAACGATGATAGTAAGGCCAAATACAAAAATGAGAAACACAACATCCTCCCAATTAATGTAGCAGATAAGTTGGAACAATTTCTGTAAAGGAATACAAAGGAGGGGGGCTAAGGGGTCCCTTTGTTCTGGGCATTTTGCGATGGTAACAGAAAATGGAACTTGAGAATGCTTGGACTGCAAGACGACAAATAAACGCAGCAAATCTGCGAGGGCCAAAACATTTTGAAACAAAAAGAACTACTAAGAAGAAACTAGACCAAACACTAAAACTAGCGAATCCTGAGATGCTATGTATACATCCACGGTTATCACATTCTACCTGCAAAGGTGCTGGACTGCCCTGGTCAACAAAATTTGCTGCGCACTTTGATGCAGCGACGCCAAAAAAATAAAATACAGGCCTTTGAAATGTTTGGTGCAGGTTCAGAAGAATCTTGAAAATTAGCAGGTGCCAAGAGAGAATAACAAATGAAGAGGTAACCGGCGAAAGAAAATTGGAGAAAAGAGACAACTCCTGACAGAGAAATTATAAACAGTCGCTGAAAACTCAGTATGCTGGACACATAATGCGAGTGTTCGCACAGAACAAGCAAAAGTCCTATTAGAGGGCAGATATGAGGGAAACAGGGCCAGAGGAAGACCCGCTAGAAAAGAGACTGGCTGGACGACGTTTTAAAACACATGTTGAAAAGAACTAAGAATATGGAAGACTCAGGTCCCGCCAAAAGGATTGAATTTTGAAGACAGAACGGGAAGTGGAAACAACTCATGACCGTCAACCTTCAGATATGAAGATGACACATGATGATGATGATATATAATTAAAAAGGCGTTCGAACAATTATGATTATATCAAAGACACTTTTCTGAAACTGCCGCGTCGAACTGGGAGAGTCAGACTATAGGCTTTCTATGAATGACCCGGTCTTTTGCGGATGGATTTGAAGTACCATCGATTGATACCCTTGAGTATTAGAAATGGCGCTATAGAAGTGCATAATTTTTATTTATTTTAGGCCTATTATTACGATGTTTCGTGCCACTATTTTGACAACTCGATTGTATATGCCTATTACCTCTATACAGCTGCTGCTGCTGCTGCTGGATAGTCGTTCGTTTAAGTGTCAAGAATTGTCGTTTCCGAATGTTGCTTTTATATGGGCTTAGAGTAAAAGTCTTCAAGCGAATTGGTCGCTGCAAACGCGTGATCTTTAATCCTGCAAAAAGGCGTCCAAGACATCGATTGCCTTTAATTCGCTTATTCTTACTATTCTGCCATATTGAATTCATGTATATCGATAACCGAAACTGAAAATATTATTATAATAATTGTACACACTGAACGCTAAAAACGATTGCGTCTATCTCTCCTCTGTCTCTAAATGTCTGTCTGCCTCTCTTTCTCCGCCCTTGGCAGCAAAGATAAGTAAGCAAACAAGTTGATCGGCAGGCGAGCGAGTGAACAAGTGACGTATTTGTTGCGTGAAGCAAAAATGAAAAATCACGACTCATAATAAAATGGCCGTTTAGAACGCATAAGAGAACTGATTTACACGAAAGTGGCGTAACCAGACTATAGACAAAGAAAGGACTCGGGCAGGACCAGCGCCCTTCTAAAGGAAAATTGATCACTGCACTAAACTCGTAAAATTGTAATTTTTAACTTTGAAATTTTCAATTACTCACTGCACTTGTTGTGTAGGCCCTATCACTGCACGTTAAACAGACCCTGCAAATGGCCAAGTGAAGCGATCACGTGGTCTGGTCGACGGGTCCCATGGGGGCTCGAGTGGGGACTGGGGAGTTTCGTTTATGGGCGCCTTTAAAATTCAGGACTGACACGCAATGAGAGATTGAAAATCATGCAATTTTCAGACACGCCATTGTCAATGACCCTTAGGCAGGGCCGTAGCGACGGGGGGGGGTATATCGGTATATATACCCCCCCAAAAAAAAATCAGTCTACCTTAAAGTTTTTTATGTGATTTACATGTGGTTATATGTGGTTTATATGGTTTATGTCGGTTATAGTTCAGATTTATACCCACCCAAAATATTTATACCCTCCCAAATCAAATTCCTAGCTACGCCCCTGCCTTTAGGGTGACTAGTAGGCCTTAATGCCCTATAGAAACCCCACAGCAACACGGTTTCACTTAGTTAGACATACTATTGTCGTGGGCCTGTAACGCTAATTAGGCCAAACATTATCATGTTCTAACTTTTATGAATGAAAACTTTGATTAGGCTGCCCTAAGCCTAAGCCTTAACCCCTTAATCGTGTATTTAACTGTAACTCAATGTAAAATGGATGGATATATCCGGGATCCCCAGTTAAGGGGTTAATTTAAATACGAGAGAAATCCTAGATTTACCTGCCAGTGTTTTCCAATATGATTTCAGATTCTTTCTCTTCGGAAATGATATCCCGTTCAGAGGCTAGCATCCGAGATCTCGGTAGAATTCAGAATTCAGTCTCTGTAGCTACAACAGCCAGTTCCTAAGGAACGCTATCCTTCGACTCCTACCTCTTTGAGGCTAAAGATGCTCATCTCTCCTCCTCTCCCTCCCTCCATCCCTCCCTCTCTCTCTGCCTCTTTTCGACTGTCAGGTGACCAGAGGATCCTATCCCACTCGTCTCTGTTGAGACCTAACATCTCTTCCGCCATCTTTGATTGCGACGTCAATAATCGCCGGCGGACGCCGTTCGTCCAATCAGAACCCAGCGACATTCGATGCTGTGGGCGTGGTCGGAAAGAGGGCGGGGCGAAACCAAAGTGATTGACGTCCGCGACGCAAGGCGGAGCCCGAACGTCGATTGACAGAGCAACGGAGACATAAAGACAGACAAGAGACAGACTAACTTAGAGAGAGAGAGAGAGAGAGAGAGAGAGAGAGAGAGAGAGAGAGAGAGAGAGAGAGACAGACAGACAGACAGACAGACAGACAGACAGACAGACAGACAGACAGACAGACAGACAGACAGAGACAAAGACAGCGATATAGATACTAGGTACTAGATAGAGACTGAGAGACAAACTGACAATGCACAGACGGGCAGACATTGTCCACTTGTTTAAGGAAACTGACGATATCAAAAGGACTTATATGCTTGAAGTAAACCAGACATTCCGAATATTTGCAAGGAGGTCACGTGTCCATCGCCTAAGCCAGTTTTCGACATTTATTCGCTAGGTGTCGCATCATGGCGGCCAGCTGTAAACTAAGGGTGAATTTCGATCCAGCTTATATATATATATATATATATATATATATATATATATATATATATATATATATATATATATAACATATGCATTTAGCGTGCAGCAAGTGTATAATAATATCATTGACGTGCCATGGGGGAGTAGAGGGTAGGGACACGGCCCCCTATTTGTCCAAAGCCGGTGAAAGCATTAGAGGCAGCGACCTTTTTTTCTCTCCTCGTCAAGACGTTTTTGACTTTTTCGCCGAAAAAACGTCGAAGTGCCTCCCCCTATTCTGAGATCCTGGTTACGCCACCGATAACATTAGTCTATGGCGATACGTGGATGCGTCGTAGAATAAGGGTCAATTACGATTGTCCTGGGTTCTTCGGCGCAATTGATCGTCTGCCACAGATGCGTCCTCCTTGTCACGAATCGTCTGCTCGTCTCGTCTGCGGCGCGGGAAAAAGACGCCGAATCTTCTTCTAATTTCTGCCCATCTCTCTCTCTCTCTCTCTCTCTCTCTCTCTCTCTCTCATTCTTCTTTCTCATCGACGCCTCTTTTTTTCTTTTCTTTTCTTTTCTTTTCACGACGGGAGGGTTAAGGGACATCTGCTTATAGTGGGAAGAGAAGACGGGACTGGGGTGGGGGTGGGGGGCGAAGGGTTGCCGTCCCGTGGCAACTAGCGAGAGAGACCATCGTGCGACCAAAAAACAATTCGTTGACAGATGAAAGGGTCGTCTTTTGAAAGTAACCCCTCTTTTTCTGTCTTCATCTTCGCCCGAGTGTTGTTGCAGCAGTCGTCGTCGTCGTCGTCGTCGTCGTCGTCGTCGTCGTCGTCGGTGTCTTCAGCGCCAAAAGAAACTCAGAATATTTATTTCTTCGTCGAGTTTTTTGTCGTTCTGCCCGTAAAAATCGCCGCCACAATGACAGCGGGCGTTCATATAGAGCCTATACTATACAATGCTACTCTATACAGACGCTGGAGTAGGCCTATAATATAGGCCCAGGCCTACACGACAGAAGAGAGGGAGGGAGGGAGAGGGAGAGAGAGATGAGAGAGAAGATGTTAGCAAGTCACGCAACTAGAACCATCTTCTCGCAAATTATATATTCTCCGTCTTCCATTGCACAGTATACACAGTGATTGATGCTGGTTTTTTCTCTATCTCTCATTCACACAGCCTATGTACAGTGCACCTCTTAGAGTTCTACAGGCAAACCCAGATAGCAACATTCCTCTCTGACATGATGACAGCGTTTGTGAGCGAGAAAGGGTCACGACAACGTTTTACTGTACACGACACTCTTGTTGACACCGATTCCGAGTTTTAGATAAATTTTAAAGTAGCAAATAGATAAAAGTAAACAAGCATGATGCGTGAGATTGCAAAGAGACAGAGACAGGCAGACAAAGAGACAGAGAAGAGAGACAGAGAAGTGAGACAGTGACAGAGACACAGAAACACAGAGACACACACAGAGACAGAGGCATACAGACAGACAAGTAGATAGATAGATAGAGATAGAGAGATAGAAAGAGAGAGAGAGAGAGAGAGAGAGAGAGAGAGAGAGAGAGAGAGAGAGAGAGAGAGAGAGACAGACAGACAGACAGACAGAGAGAGACAGAGACAGAGATACAGAGAGACAGAGAGAGAACTTGGATAAGTGTGTCAGCGGTGCCATAATACTGCCATTGTTGTCGGAGATGTCATTCGAGACAGACACCGATTCAATCAGTTGATTCCATGGATTCCATCTCATCTCCCCTTACGCCTCCTCCTCCTCCTACTCCTCCCCTCCCCCTCTCGGCTTATCGGTGATTCCAGGTGCCGGGTCCAGGATTAGAGTCCGACATCTTGCGCCGCCGGACGTCAAAACATCGAAAAGCAGACGACAATGACGAAATCAACAGACGACAGTAGTTCCGCGCATGCGCACAGCGACAGTACGCGTAAAGACAGACGACAGCGACAGCCAATCAGAAGTGACGATGCCGCGGCGGCGGAGTGCTACATGCAGAGACGTCGACGAATGTAGTCCCGAATGAAACTGTAATAATCTCGTTGACGTTTCACCGCGTCGAAACTCTTCCGCCACTGTGACGATCATCTCGGGGTTTTCATGTTCCTCCCCTCCACCTCAGGGGCCCTTTTGCCCCCCACAGAGGTCATCTCGCCCAATTGTCTTCTCTGCCTACATTCTAGAAGTGCACAATTCTTCTTTTTATCTGCTTTCGGCCATCGTTAGATTGGTGTCCAGCGCTGAGGGTGTCACCGCGTGCTCAGTAATTCTTCTCAATCTTAAGCCATCCACGGCACTCGATTGAAAATCGAAAACATATGAAGGATCAATGTTTTCAATAGTGGAAAATCGATGGACTTATGCATTGATATTTCGACAGCTACACATATGTTATATATATATATATATATATATATATATATATATATATATATATATATATATACTGTAGGCCGAAACAAGCATAGGCCTACAGCTAAAGCTGGAGACACGATACCAGCCTTCACAAGCGCTACAGAAATTCAAGAGATTTTTACTCACTCACATACTTATATAGATAGGCCTATATTGCTATATTGATGAACAGATGAATAGATGGATGGATGGATGGATGGATGGATGGATGGATGGATGGATGGATGGATGGATGGATGAAGAGAGTCTCGATCTCCGGGTGTCTTTGGGTGTTCCAGCTGCGACGTTGACTCAGTCGCGGGCGAATTTGCATCTCGTTGATCGTTCCCATCCGATCCCCTCGCGTCCGGGGGTCCATCCCCGCCCCCCCGCCGTCCCCAGACCCCGTAGCCCTCTGGCCCCCCCGGCCCATCGGCCCATGCAGGCGTCACCTTCCCCCCTCCTCCTCCTCCTCCTCCTCCTCCTTCTATTATCCTGCTCTTCGTATAATGAAACGTATCTATCAAGATGGAGCGGCGGCGACCATCGCAGCTCCAACTTCCGCCATCCGCGGCTGACCTCTTCACCGTTCACGATGGACGGGTCATTGATGTAGCGCCAATTAGACTGTCAAACGCCAATCGCCAGACACCTCCGTCGTTATAATCCGTCTGCATCTTCTGCTCCTTCCCTCCATCCCCTACGTCTTCTCCCCACTCCCCTCCCCTCCGTTTCCTTCCCTCCCCTATTATTATTATATAGTGCAACCCCCAAAACCTAGACAAGCCAGTGAGGTTGTGCATGGGACAGCAGTAAATAATATTAGCAGAAAGTAGACAGCCTTGTAACTGAAACCAGTGATGTCACAAAGACAATAACACAAGAACTGTAGCCGAGAGAGAGAGAGAGAGAGAGAGAGAGAGAGAGAGAGAGAGAGAGAGAGAGAGAGAGAGAGAGAGAGAGAGAGAGAGAGAGAGCCAGACAGACAGACAGAGGCAGAGGCAGAGACAGACAGACGGAGACAAGGACAAAGACGAATGATCGTTTCTCATGTAATTAATTCTGTCTCCGTCATCGGCGAACTCGCAATAAGCGATTTGGCGAGTTAAGCTCCTGCCTTTGCAGCAGCAGCAGCAGCAGCAGCAGCAGCAGCAGCAGTCACGCCGCATCACCACCATCCCTCCCTCCCTCCTCTTCTTCCTCCTCCCCCTCCTCTTCCGCGGCAGTGGTCAGGTGAAGGCCCTCGAAATGGCGTGATGCATCTGCTGCTTCCAGCGCCCCCCCCCGCCGCCCCACCCACCCGGTGCCTCTGCCTCCGACTGAGACGCGGCAATAAAAGCCCATTAGGACGGAAGAGAATTCGATCATCGAGGCAACAAAATTAGAAAGATTTAGCCTCGATCGAGCCGACGACAGAGACAGAGACAGACAGAGGCACACGCACGCACACAGAGGCACGCACAGAGACACACGTACACAGACAGAGACGTCTGCAGCGAGGCGCTGAGGTGGGAGGGGGGCAGTTTCGACGCGGCTATTGGGAAAAATGAAGGTGGCGGATGTGTGACCGAAGTGCGGCGTGATTTATCTCGTAATGATCTCTCTGCTCCTCCCTCCCTCCCTCCCTCCCCTCGTCCCTCTCCCTCCTCTCATCCTCTTCTTCCCCCTTCACTTAAGGGGCACATCCTTCGGCTTCGCGACGGAGTCGATGGGACACCAATTAGAAGAGAGCCAGACAGACTTCGTTACGGACGGACACGATCCTCGCTCAAGAGCCGCCCAAAGGCCCGACCGACCGACCGCCGCCTCTGGCCCTCACCTCCCGTCCACCCCCCCCGTCCACCCGATCTCTCTCCATCTCTCGCCATCTCTCAATCCGTCACGGATTCATCAAGACTGTGAAATATTTCTTTCGAAGTACATGCTATACAGCTCAGCATACTTTTGTAGATCCTCTTCTATTTTCTTCCCCCAGAAGAAAAGCTCCTCCCCTCATCCATGTCTTAGCAAAATCCTTAAAATCTTCGTGGTTGGTGTGTCAGTGGAATACGGCCTCTGGAAAGAAAAAGAACTACCATATATAATATGTATACGTTTGGATCGGATCGGATACGAAAGAAGGAAACAGCTTTTAACTTCCCACCAAAATGTCCCCTTTTAGTCCTATATGTCATTCGTGGCTTGCATTTGCACTGGTGAATTTACCCCTCCCCCTAAATCCCAATTCCACGTCGGTACTTAATCCCTTAACTGGGGATCCCGGATATATCCGTTCATTTTACATTGAGTTGCAGTTAAATACACGGTTAAGGGGTTAATGGATAATTTTGGGTAGGGGTTAGTCGAATGGTGTTATTTTAACGTTGTAGTTGAGTAAGCTACTGTAACAATAGTCCATCCGTTGGTTAAAGTCATAATTACAGAGAATCGATTTTATAACATTTTTGTCGTCTATGAAACTTCTGGTGCCAGGAACCAGTAGGGCCTATTCCTAAGGCACGGTTCATCTGGCGATCGACTTTATAGCCATTTCACTCGATGCTCGGCAGAAATCTCTTTTTCTAATGTCCCTCGTACTCGTACTCGCACTGTCAGTGGCAGTGGCAGTGGCAGTGGCAGTGTCAGTGGCAGTGTCAGTGGCTAGTTGTTTCCAAATCAACCGTCTCTGGAATTCAATATAACGTATACGGCTTGAAATGTTGGAGACGTGCCCCATTTCGAGCGCTGTAGAATAAGCTTAAATTGAGAATGACATACTGGCAATGCTTAGGCCTACACAGTTCGACGCATTTATGATGGCGAACTTTTAATTCGTTTCATCACTCTTCTGAATTTTTGCATATCTATAGCCTACTGTAGCACTAGTCCTTGCTTTGTTCAATTTCAAACAGGGTATCAATTTTATAATATTTTCGTGGACTATAAAACCTGTAATAGAAGAAACCAGCTCTCCTAAGCGCCATCTTATTTCTCGAATGATTTTCTAGACATCTGACAGAGAATAGATTTCTGAAAGACTTTGTATAGTGTCCAGAGGCGGATCTAGGGTATTCGGCGCCCGGGGACAAAGTGTACGTTGGCGCCCCTAACAAATGGCAAGCAAAATAGGTCCTCACATCGTTTTCGGCGCCCCTCAACTCTCTCTTCATATAGTGCTGACGAGCAAAAAAGGTCCTCGCAAGTGTTTCTTCCCCTTACCTCGGCGCCCGAAGAACAGGTGACCCCCTGCCCTCCCCTAGATCCGCCTCTGTAAACTACAGAGAATGGTATTGGCAGACGTGTGAATGGCCAGCACTTTTGAAAGGCAAGTGAAGAGGACCTAGTAATCACGTTTTTTCAAAAATTATAGCACTATCTCTTGTATATCAAAAGTGCTTGGCATTCAGAATTTTGCCTGTGGCATTATCTATTGCGTAAATTGGACATTTTAAAACTACTAGTGTCGTTTCAAATGGCTCATTATTTTTCGTGGCATTTCGAAAGCTCTAGAAAAAAATGAGACAGAATATATTGACAATTCTAGTATGGTTTGACACAGCAAAGATGGGGACACAAGAATATGTGGTTTTAATTTGTTTCATCACTCTTCTGAATTTTTGCATATCTATAGCCTACTGTAGTACTAGTCCTTGTATTGTCCAATTTCAAACAGGCCATGTTGGCCCACCCAATAGGCCTATTTGGCTTGTGGCGCCCTCCATGATGGAGAATTAAGAAAATCTGATTCTAATTCGAGTTTCATCACTACGCTGAAAGTTTTGCATATATCTACGCAGCTAGTAGGCCTATAGTGAGTTGAATTGCAGTATAGCCTATAGGCCTAAGCTTACTTATTAGATCCATGCAGTGGATGGGTTAAGTTGACGGATGAACAGACAAACGAATGAATGACAGATTAGATTCGAGTGATCAATCAATCTTTGGATCTGTGATTCTATGATCCTGTCTTTCTCCGGCTTTCCTCCCTTTACAGCGAATTTTTCAATTACCTAAATCGTGCATTTTATATATATATATATATATATATATATATATATATATATATATATATATATATATAAACTTGAACGAAAAAATGGGGTCTAAGCCCCTATGAAGCTATGCATCTCCCTGCCCTCAAAAAGTGGGGGGTCGGTGTTAGCGCCTGCCTAATAGATTTTTACGCCTCTCTCTCTCTCTCTCTCTCTCTCTCTCTCTCTCTCTCTCTCTCTCTCTCTCTCTCTCTCTCGCTCGCTCTAAGTAAGGCTGCTATAGGATACAGTACTGGCCAAATTATTATGGATTTTGTCGTTTTCATCACTAATTTGATGCTAATAGCTGCTAGTCTGTTTATTTTTCCTGGTGATGATTATCCTTCTTGAATGGCACTTTGCTGTTCTAATGCTATAAAATTGAATATAAATTTATATAAAATTATTATATTATATATCATTTGCCATAGATAACTGCTTTGTTTTTGTTGACAGTAATTCTGAATAAAATGCCTATTTTGTGAAGATATTTCGCTGATCTTCACGCACCATAGTTTCACTTCTAAGTTAATTTTATAAGTCAATTTGCAATTAGTGGGCCTTTTGCATATTTAAGCGATACTAAGCAGTAATTTCTTCGGCGACATATCATAGCCAAGTGATGGGAAAGAAGTCTGATCTTAGCCCGAGGAAGAAGGGCCAGATTCGTGTTCTTCTGGAGGAGACATCTTTGACACAGACAGATATTGCTGAGAAAATGAAGGTTTCACCCCAAGTTGTGAGTGTTATTGCAAAAGTATGATGTTTGACCTGACATTGACTCCGAGGCGAAAGGGAAGATGTGGCCGACGACGTCTATCGAGTGCAAGAAACGACAGGAAACTGGTCAGTTTGTGTCTGTCCAACCACAGGGCAACCGCTAGACAGTTGGGAGTCGTGAGTTGTGAGTGGAACAGCTACAAGCAGTAGTAGAACGGCCGGTGCGTAGACGTTTGTTCGATGCTGGTCGATCAAGTCATCTGGTTGTTTGATCATGGTACCCTCTAAAGAAGCCTCTGCTGAAGACATCGCTGATGAAGAAGAGGCTGCAGTGGGTTAAAGAGCATTTGTCTTGGACTGCAGCTGACTGGTCGAAGGTACTGCACACTACTTTATTCTTATCTCATCAGATACGTGCATGGTATGATGGTTTGACACTAGAAATGCAGACGTGACCTTCCAGCAGGTCAATGAATCACACCACACTGCCAGGAAAGCGAAGGAATTCGTCAGAAGGCAGGGATTACGGTTGCTTGACTGGCCGGCGAACAGAGCCGACATGAACCCAATTGAAAATGCTTAGAAGATGCTTAAAGACAAGAAGAACAAAGAAGCAGTCTCTACAAACAAGCGCCAACTCACCGAGTGGCTTCTTCACGTACGGTTCCATGACCAGCAGCTGAAGGATCATGCCAGGTCATTGATATTGCAGATGCCATATCGGGTAGCTGCTGTCCCTAAGGCACGTGGCGGATGGACAAAGTACCGCATCAGCTCAAGTCCGATTTACTTTGGCCGCAGACACATTAAACTATTCATTAGAGTTGCATTTGTGCCATCGCGTCACTTTATTTTAACCTTTTTACCTATATAACTACAGAAATCAACTGTTGGAAACCAAATCCATAATAATTTGGCCAGTACTGTACTAGATTGGTCTAATATGTCTAAACTATTCGACTGTGGAATAGAATATTGCATGCAGAAGTTGCGAGTGCTCTGTTTTCTTTTTTTCTTTCATTACATGTCGTTGATGGTCTTTCAGTATTAACATTTTAAACCAACGTTTATATTAGTTTTATTCTTCCATGAAAATTTGTTCTCTTTAACTTTTTCCAAAAACACAAACCTACTTTGACTCTTTCGCTTTTTTACGCAGCGTTCTTTAATCTGTCTGTCTGTCTGTCTGTCTGTCTGTTTCTCTGTCAGTAGCATGTCACTCAATGCGATAGTTCATTACGTCAGAGCACCAAAGCGTTCAGTGAAGAGACGCTGCATGCGGTGCGGATTTCCGCTTTGCTTCAAGAAAGCGGAAATTGCACGGGGTCCATCGTCCCCTTCACGTCTTCGCAAAATTTTCGAGGTCGTCGGCAGATAAAGCCCCCGACCCAGGCCACCGCTGGAAAGGTCGGTTACCCCCCCCCCCCCAATTGAAGGAATGGTGGGAAACGTTACGATGTTCTATTGACCGGCACCACTGACTAACGAAAGCCCTTTCCTGGCGGCGATAGCCTTCTGGTTAACGTTAATGACTGGGCTAATGACGGTTTCTCTCCATTTCCCACACAAGCGCTCGGACGTGCGTGCCAAGATTTCGTCAACCGGCGGCTCTCGTAGTGCCTCCAAATGCTGCAGCGGCAGCATCGCGGAGTAATTGAATTTTGGGCGTTGTAGTCTGGTTGTAGGGAGGCAGACGACAGACTCATCGTCCGAATGGAACAAAGGACGCCCGGACGACATTTTAATAACCTAATGATCATAGACCGATACTATTATGGACTCTTTCTAACGGCCTATTGTTTTCCGTCTGCATTGAAGAATCAACCTATCCCTTATTCATCCGTCTGGAGGGACAAAGTTGAAATCTGGGGGGGTGGGTGAGGGCTACAGTCTCTCTGCTCCAACGTATAACCTCCACTGGCAGTGTGGTACCAGAAATTACCCGACCAGTGTTTAATCTGGACTCAGGGGAGGGACTGACAAAACCGGGAGGGGGAAAGTCAGCTAGGGGGCTGCTGTTAGTTCATGTAGTATGCCGAAATTTCCGGGGGAAAATTTGAAACTTCTGGAGAGGGAAAGGGCAATCCCCCCCGTTAACGGCCTAGATTAAACCCCGTACCCGACTCCCTCCCCCCCACTGGTCCACTCTATACATAACAAGGGGGAAAAGCTCCATGTTGTCTTTAACTTATAGGACGTAACAACATGCTGGCATTAGTCATCAGGGCCGCCGATAGTGGGAGTAGGGGCAAAGCCGCAAATGCTCAGGGGTCCGGCAGTCCGTAGGGGGCCCGGGAGGGTCCGTAAAATGTTTAACACTATTATATTAACACTGAAAAGACAACCAGCAAGAAGGGTCTTCACTAATTTTTCACACTTGAACTCATTACAATGACCGAAAGTCTTAACAAGCAAAAAGGGTCACCATTATAAACTTTCTAGGGGGGGGGGGGCGTGACTTCTCTGCCCTGGGGTCTGGAATTTCTTTCGACACCCCTGATAATCAGGGCTACCTCGCAGCTTTTTGAGAGAAATAGACATACATCCAAATGTATATATAATCCCCCAGTGCAATGGCATTTCATCTGGTAAACTAAAACACTAGAATTAAATGCTTGATACAACTCCATATTACTCTAATCAAATCTCATTTCCAACTCTTCAGTAACTTAATGCAACACGTCAATTTCAAAAGAAAAGTTTTAAATGCCATTTGATTCAAAGCAACAAAACAAAATCAAACAAAGCAGAGAAGTAAGTTCAAGTGACCTCACTTCAAACACAAGGAAAAAAAAGAAGCCCGAAACTCCGAGGTTTATGCAACGATCAAACCAACAAGCAGTCGAAATGTCACAACTTGAGTAGAAACTCCAGTCTGCAAAGGTCCGAAATCATCTTACAGGGTTGCAGAAGACCAGATTCTTACACGAATGCATTGCAGCAAAACTTTTCAAAATAAAAACTATTATTACTATTATTATTCATTATTATGGATAATGAAGGTAATGAAAAACAGGAAACATGTCCTAAAGAGCCATCAACATGTTGTGCAATAATTCTGCATAGTTTAAGGTTGACTCTCGTGACATAACGGAACGTACAAAGGAGCGCATAAAGTGTACAACTAATATTTATAAACATCAAACATCAAATCAAACTAAAATTGTAATTTTGAACTACAAAGCTGCATTTAACTGGATTTAAACTGGATGTTGAGATAGAAAACCATGGCAAAATCAAAGGAACTCTCCTTTACTATAATGGGGTAGTGTATATTACTGGATGCACTTCAACGCAACATCACATCAGTGAATAAAGTCGCTGATTGAGAACGAAACTGCAAACAAAAACTAGAGTTTGAAGGCAAGCCGGAGTGCACAACGTTTGTGGAGGACACACAGCCGTCCAACAACGTGATCGATCAAGTGCGAGAATTCCTTCTTCCTGCCGGCGATCTGTCGCTCGTCCATGTCGTCGTCGAGCTCGATGTCGGTCGGATACGACAGCTTGACGGCCTGGAGTCGAGGCGTCATGATGAGAAACGCGATCGAGTCGACGATGACGGCGCGCAGCAGCTGGCCGTTGCGCGCCACGTTGAGCAGCCGCAGCTTCTGGAGCTGGAGACACGTCTCGAAGAGAAGCGCGAAATCGTCCGACTGCAGCCCCACGTCTTCCATCTCCAGTATCAGAAGCGAGGCCGAGAGCGTCTGGATCAACGACAGAACCAGCGGAAAGCAGCTCGAGAGCGCGTTCTCGCTGACGTCGAGCTCCTCGAGCCGGTGCTCGGAGTGCAGCAGGTACACGAGGTCCGGCCCGGTGAGGCCGCAGCCGCTCGCGCGGAGCATCGTCAGCGGCTGGACGGCGTTCGACAGGACCTTGAACAGGGATCCTTTTATACTGTTGCCGCTGAGATTAAGGCGCTGCAGGGAAGGAAGGTTCGCCACGATGTCGGACAAGACGACGGCCGCTTCTTCGTTCTGCGTCGTGGTGTTGATGCTGTTTGACGATAGGTCCAGGCCTGATAGATGCGCGAATTTCTTAAGTGGCGGCGCGATGACTGCCAAGCCCTGGTTGGTGATAGCGTTGTACTGGACGCTAATACCTGTGAGAAACTACAAGCGAAATATGAAATAGTTTTAGCATTAATGAAAATCAATTATGAAATTTAGGAAGTGCATCATACTTAACCGTAATTGCAGTTACACAATCTTTCAAAGAGCCTTGTACTATTCAGAAGTTTTAAAGTTGTAGCATGGTAGTACTGAGCAAAGAGATGCTATATATTCAGAAGCAAGGTGCCGTCTCTTCAACACAGGAGTCTACCTGGCAACTCCACAGGTGATCTGCTTCACCTGAGATGCACCTGTATTCCTGTGTCATCATAGCTAACCAAATAATATAAACAGTGAATTAACTGTCATTTCAAATTCAATATAGTTACAAAACGCAATTCTTTAGCAAAACTTTGCATCTATAATGCTAATAAATAAAAGGAAATTATTGAAAGGTCGGACCTCCGGATCGAGCAATTCAAGAAGAACAACGATTCTAGCAACTCCAAGACATGACATGTCAAGTTTATTGATTCTTAGTTTCAGACAGGACTCGGGCAGCCGTGAAACGCTCAGAGCACGGCACAGTTCCATGTGAGCGTCTTCTGTCTGCAGCATTGCGTCAATGCTAAACACAACTGCAATGAAAAATGCAAACGAAGACTAAATAGTCTCACAAAAGAAATGACGTCCCAAAATCCGCCATTTCAATATTATCAAAACATCCCAGTCAGTGCGTTGATGCAAAGACTACTTCTAAATCCAAATGGATGGTAAGTAACAATTGACTGATTAACTGATACAAAAGAAAACAATAACTGTACACTTTACAATGAAACATATTATTATTATTATTATTATTATTATTATTATTATTAGCTAGACAATTTATATAGTGCAATAAGCATGACAAAAATGGCCAAAGACAAGAGCGCTTTACAATACTATGTACACCCAATGGTGTATAGGTGAGTCTTAAGATTACTTAGAAAAAGTCAGAAAGAGTTAGAGTTTGTAACATATATAAATAAATAAAAACAAATATACCATCCCAATACATGAATAAACTGAGTTAAGAAAACTTATCTGCAAAAATCTCAAAAGCTTCTCACACTTCTCATCTGGGAAGGTGTAATCGAGAGAATACTGTCGTTTCTGCTCCAGAGGCAGTTCCTGTGTGACCGAATTGTACACTTCGATGATCTGTCTCTGGCGTGCTTCGTTGTAGACCAGCAGTACGTGGGATGCAATGTAGTTCACGATTATTTCGGCTAAAATTCAAGTGAAAGTTGTCACAATGTGCTTGCCATTTCAATTATAACTTGGCTAAGAAGAAAGTAAGTCGAGCAGGGAAGTAAGTAAAATCAATTATACTGCATTAAACATAAACATAAAGTCGCCCGTCGCTTTTCGTCAACAGTTGAAGACACATCTGTTTAATTGTGCTTATAATAATTGACATTAATTGTAATGCGCTTGCTAACATTAACTGATTAGGTGCAATATAAATAGCTAATTAAATTAAATTAAATTTAAATTAA
>CM030845.1:1153097-1205597 GCA_018105865.1 Metaphire vulgaris
CATATTGACAATTCTAGCACGGTTTGACTCAGCTAAGCTGGGGATACACGAAAATGTGGTTTTAATTTGTTTCATCACTCTTCTGACTTTTGCATAGCAGCCCACTGTAGCACTAATATATGCATTGACCGATGTCAAAGAGGACAATAATTATATAATATTTTTGTGGTCTATAGAACTTGTCATACAAGAAACCAGCTCTCTTAAACCCCTTCTTATCTCTCGTTCGATTTTTTAGACATTTAACAAAGAATAGATTGCTGAAAGACTTTGTAGGCCTATAGTTTCGTTTCAAATGGATCGCCACTTTTCGGGGCATTTCGAATGCTCTAGAATAAAATTGAGGCAGAATATAAATATAATGCTCTATAAATTATGTGAATGGATTCAGTAGGAACGTTTGCACAGGGAATAGAATACAACGTGAGACTTTATGGGGAATTGTGAAATGGATACTCCATGAAGTCTTGATCCATAAGAACATTTTTGCTCCAAATTATTCTAAAGGTGATTGAGACTGAAGATAATGTGTTATTTGGGCGTGTTTCCTCTGTTGATTGTTGGGTTTGATTGAATTTTTATATGTGTTTGAATTCAGCAGATCTTTTTTGTTTTGTTTCTGTATTTTGGTTGCATTGATTGTGGTCGTCATGTGATTGATCGATCTGAAGAGTTCTAAGGCATTGATTTTTTGATTGATTGATTGATTGAATTGTTTGATTGTAGGTCATTTGGGTGGAGCAGCAGTCAGTGAAGCGCCGTTACAAGCGCGAATACAAAGTGGAGTTGGATCGATGGAAGCCGAAGCTGAACGACCCTGCGTGGCCGGAAATGTGGTACCTGGTGAGGAAGGGGGGAGGGCACGTTCACTCATCAGTGACATCATCATCATCATCATCATCATCATCATCATCATCATCATCATCATCATCGTCGTCTGCCATGACTCCTCTCACCGTTTGCCTGTGAAGTCGTTAGGCTTCCAGGAAATTGTCCGGAATCAGTGTTGCATTTGATTTCGTGAATTGACTGACTGACTTACTTACTTATTTACAGAGTAATTGAGTAACAAGCCAAATCAGCTGTGGATCTACATTGGGCATTATGCCAGTTGCTGCCAATGCTCACACGTTATTATGTAAGATATCGGGATAACTGAATGGACCATATACATCTTTTAGCACACTATAGTGCAGGCTCTTTGGCAGAATTGTGTCCAAATGCCTCTTCTACTTGTCTTATCAATGAGAACACCAATACTTAAAAGAGGATTTTGAAAGACAGGGAAGTTCTGAGCATTTGCACTGTGTTTGTCTTTTGGCCGCTAGAATCACCATGGAGCTCGGGGCGGCCACGACATGAACGTGATCGGTGCGTGGCGTCTTGGTTACACCGGGAAAGGCGTCGTCGTGACGATACTAGATGATGGCATCGAGCATAGTCACAGTGACTTACGGCAGAATTATGTAAGTCAGAAGTTAAAATCGTAAAGTCGAAACAGTGTGTAATTTTTCATATGTAATCTTGATAGATGTATACAGTGGCAGTTACTTGAACCTAGCAAACTACCGGTAATTTTTTACAGCCAATGGCACGTGTCAGATATACAATTTATACATCTGCTATGTAATCTACTTGGTGATGTTTGCTTCGAATAGGTTAAAATGAGATAACTTATTTTAAGTGATAACAGTTTTTAATAATTAGAGGTTGTAATGAATCAGCAAATGTTTAGATTATATTCACATTGAATTTAAATGTATTCTTCTTCAGTGGGTGGTCTGAGGTGTTTTGGCAACGTTTGTTTAGACCAGATTTGTTTTTTTTTGTGAATCTTTGCTTAGAAATGTATTCAGCTGTGCAGCAGGCATAGCCTAACTTGACCTTAGCATAATGTTGTACTAAGGATTATGGGATTGCGACATTTATATGGCTCCTGTGGGTCAAGAAAATGAGAAAGTTTATCGTCTGCTGGTTATGGTTAATCTACTCTTTTATTCTGTAGCTTTTTGATTCTACCTTTTGATTCAGTTTTTAAGCATGGATTCTACCTTTAACTTGTGGTTTTTAAGCATGGATTCTACCTCTGACTTGAGGGTTTGAAGTGTGGTTATTGATCTTGTCTGCCTAGGATCCAGATGCCAGCTTTGATATTAACGATAACGATATAGACCCAATGCCTCGATACGATAAAGCAGATGAGAACAGGTCTGTACGCATGGCATTAGGCATTTCATTCTTTGCGGTTACAGAATATGCATTAGATATGAGATTTCATTGTTTTTCCCTACATGATCTACATGGCAGGGATGATGAGCACTACAACGGAATTCGTATCTGAAAGCATTTGATCATTTCTTTGTTGTTGTTGTTGTTGTTGTTGTTGTTGTTGCTTTGAGAAATATGCGATATAGGATATAATAGTGTAAAATAGAGATGAGATTTGTTTTAAGCCGGTTTCAGGATGATGCT
Source organism: Metaphire vulgaris (assembly GCA_018105865.1). NCBI lineage: Eukaryota > Metazoa > Annelida > Clitellata > Crassiclitellata > Megascolecidae > Metaphire > Metaphire vulgaris. The sequence goes on from CM030845.1 coordinate 1,155,570, forward strand.
GAAATTTTAAGACCATTGCTGGTAAAAGATAATAATGAAATGGGCAAGAGAAAGTGTATTTATTCTTCAATGTATTTTATTGAGATTATAAAATGAAATTTGACGGTTTTGATGTGTTTCGTTTGTGTATTATCTTTAGGCATGGAACTCGTTGTGCGGGCGAAGTGGCTGCAGCTGCTAACAACAGTTTTTGCGGTGTGGGAGTTGCCTTTAATGCTCGGATTGGAGGTCCATTTTGATTACTCAATTGTTCTATGTCTAATTTAACTGCAACAATAAGCATAATTTATTTTGATTAGAAATGGAGGAAGGGCGCGAAGCATGCCAGGAAAAAAGGAAAAACGAACACCAGGGAGGATGCTATTGGACTGGATGATAAAGGCAGATGCTCTGTTATATTATATCGCAAAATCTATGTAGAAATCAAAGAAGAGGCAAGGTACAGAGAGGAATGGAAACAATGGAGCCCTGAATGTGACTCAGGACAGAGAACCTGATGATGAATAAGTATCATGTATTATTGGCCCTTACACATACTGTGAAACATTTGATTGAAGCATTTCTTTGTTAAGAATACCTTTCAAATTGGATTCAGAATACTTGCTATCAATTACCTACAATTTGATGTGTATATGTATTCGATTCGCGTATTAGGTGTACGGATGCTGGACGGAGATGTCGTAGATGCGGTTGAAGCCCAAGCGTTGAGTCTTAATCCTCAGCACATCGACATCTATTCGGCCAGCTGGGGCCCGGAAGACAATGGAAAACTGGTTGATGGGCCAGCCACGCTGGCTAGAGAAGCTTTCTTGCAAGGAGTTCTTAAGGTAAGAAGTAGCAGTGATGATAGCACCTACATTCAAAAGGAAAAGCCTGCCACTTGGAAGGTACAATGGCACAATAATATAACTGATTCTATTCTCTTGAGGTGCTATAGAAGCAGTGTTATTATTATTATTATTATTATTATTATTATTATTTTTATTATCTACGACAATTTATATAGCGCAGTAACATAGTGTAGGGTGGCATGTTATAGTGATTGTTGTGGTGTTAGATGCAAGGTTCTTTGCTAATCAATTTTTTGCTGTAGTTGCCAGCGGTGAGCTTTTAAAATATATTGAACATTTCGATTTGAATTTCGCATTGCTTATAGGCGGCAGAGCTGTTTGTGGCGCTATAGAAGCAGTGCTATGTGACATATGATAATGATTGAGGTGGGGGTCGATGCAGAGTTTTCAGATAATAATATTCTTGTGGTTTAGTGTTATGAAATGACCATTTTCATTGATCTCAGACTGTGGAAATTAAGTTTCCTTTTAAAATTGGAGTTAGTGAAGAACGAGTTGAAGATAATAATAATAATAATTTGGCGATGTGATGAATTCTGGATAACTATTATTGTAGGGTCGTGGGGGCAAAGGGTCGATATATGTTTGGGCGTCTGGAAACGGTGGTAGCATGTCGGATTCGTGCAGCTGCGATGGTTATGCGAACAGCATCTATACCCTGTCCGTGAGCAGCACCTCGGAATTCGGAACAAAACCATGGTATTTGGAGGAGTGTTCGTCAACGATCGCTACCACTTACAGCAGCGGAGAATACTACAAAGAACGTAAAATTGTAAGTACTATGGTCAGCTAAAAAGTCAATTAATTAATCATTAAGTTAATCAGACTGTCGGTCAGGTAGTCAGTTAGTCAGTCAGTTAGCCAGTCACTCTGTCAGTCAGTAATTTTATTTGTTGACTCTGTTTATTTGTTGATTTGCTTCCAATATACTACTTGTTTTAAAGCTGTTGTGTGCATTTTAGGTGGTAAAAAAATTATTTTTTTCTTGAGCTTCCATCTTCATTGAGTCAAATCGTTGTAGAAATGTCAATATATTTTGCTTCGGTTTTATTCTAGAGCGTTCGCTATGCCACAAAATGGCCAGCCATATGAAAATACGCTATAGACACTAGGCAGTCTTTCAAAAATCAATTCTCTTTCAAATGGCTGTAAAGTCGATCGAAACTTTTCCCCACTAATTTATTTATTTATTTATTTATTTATTTATTTATTTATTTCCCCACTAATTTTTTTATATTGCGTTTAAAAATGTTTTGCCATTTTCTGAACTGCTGACTTTATGCTTTAAAATGTGTTCTTTGAATTTTGTTTATGTTTACCTAGAATCTAGTTTTATCATATATTTCTGCAAACTGTGGTATTTGATTTTTGTTTCAGGTGACGACTGATTTACACAACAGATGTATTGACAACCACACTGGCACTTCAGCTTCTGCCCCTCTGGCTGCTGGAATGTGTGCCCTGGCTTTGGAAGCAAAGTGGGTCATCGGAGTGATTTTGAGGCTTTATAATTTGTATTTTTCTTGTGTTGATGATTTAGCATATATGGCATATTACCTTTGATCTAAAAATGTCATTCAAATGTAAAGAATTGGAACACAAATGTATTCCAGAAGCAGTTAATTTACAGACGATTGAATTGCAGTCTAACTCTGTTATAACATACTTACTTAGCGGTTCTGTTAAATTCGGTACGTTACATCCGAAGTGCCCGAGGCACAGTGCACTATATCCAATACCGTCCAATCCGGTAGTGCATCACACGGGACCGTACAGTGCAGTGCCTTATATACCCGAGTATGCATTATAATCAAGTCCGCTATAATGAAGTTATACTGTGCAGTTATAAATAGAAGGTGTTAACGTGAAAAGGTTTTCTTTTGGTGAAATTTTCCAGTCCGGATTTGACATGGAGAGACATGCAGCACGTTGTTCTGATGTCTGCCAGAAGTGAACCTCTTCGTGATGCCCAATGGGTTGTCAATGGTGTTGGTCGACAAGGTAGGATTCAACTTTGAGATTTATATTCCTGTCAGGTATCTGTTTGTTACGTGGAAATTGGAATAAGTTCAATTTTTTTCAGTGCAGCATTGCTTACTTACTGTCTTGGTTCCATTCTTATGTAGCTTTTTACTTTGTCTTTTATTTGACTATTTGTCATTACTCTTGCTTAATATAATTTGTTATAGTGTGGCATTTTTCATTTGTGATCTGCAGTCACCATCATTGTTTTATCTTTATATTGTGCTAGTGTCAGCTGTGCTTAACATCACATAGCATGACTGTGGCTTTAGGTGGGTTTGTCTGTAATTTGGTATTTGATTTTAAATCCCTGCTACTGTGTGGATGTTCTTTGCCACTTGGTCATCCTAAATTGTCTTGTTTCTGGTATACAGTTAGTCACAGGTATGGCTATGGTCTGATGGATGGCCAGGCGATGGTGCTCCTGGCCGAGAAGTGGACAACCGTGCCCGAACAACGCGTCTGTACAACGGACATCATAACCGTTGATAAGTTAGTGAGACCATGTGCTATGGCCTTTAAATTGAAAAGCTCTATACTATGTCAATCTTGATCAATTTGTTTGTATTTTTGAAGTTCTGGTTATACTGTTGTTGTCCTATCGTTCTGCCTTGATGCTGAGAGAGACAGACAGACAGACAGACAGACAGAGAGATATCTCACTTCTAAAGTGTTGCTGTTCATGTATCTTCTCTAACAGGGAAATTGAAGGAAGTGGAATTTCAGTGACCTTCGACACAAATGGATGCAAGGACAGTCTCAGCGAGGTCAACTTTCTGGAGCACGTTCAGGCGAGGGTCCTGCTGACGTACAGTTGCCGCGGTGACCTTCAGATCCACCTCATTTCACCGAACGGAACCCGGAGCACGTTGTTGCCGAGACGAAAGCAGGACTACCAGTTTGGAGAGTTCCGGAACTGGTCCTTTATGTCCGTCTTCTACTGGGGCGAACAACCACAGGGCACTTGGACGCTGGTGCTCGAAAATGTTGGATCACTCACAAACTCTGGTAAAATACAATAAAATGATGCCCATAGTAATGTCTTGAACCGTATTCTCAATTAAGCACTTATTTTTGCTGGTGTAGTGCCGAGTCATGTGAGGATGATGTGAAAATATACCAAAAGGGAACTAAAGAAATTCTTCTTTTCAGTCCATTATTGATATGTAAGTGAGTAAGTAAAATCTGTTGAATTTGTATAGTACTTTTTGAAGTAGTACCTTAGTAGCTGCTTATTCTTAGAAACTTTTGATATGACAACAACATTGTGCTGCTTATGGTGACATGATATTATCATAGGCCTTTGTGATACTTTTTAGCCTTGGCACAGTGTAGATTATCAAGTAGTAGTAGTGGTAGTGGTAGTGGTAGTAGTAGTAGTAATAATAATAATAATAATAATAATAATATTCTTTTAATATTGTTCCTGCATAGTGTTTGCATGGGAAGTGGTGTTACATTATTATGTGATAATGCAGTTTCTATGGTTCATATTTCTCGACTGTAGCAGCAGTAAGAAAAACTCAGATTCACGTGATATTGTTGAATGATATCTGTGTAGGGTATTTTGAGAACTGGCAGCTCGTGATGTACGGCACAAAAGAAGACCCGGTCAATCTGAAGGACAGGACATCGCAGAATTCGACTGTCAATGTGACCGCCGGAGATGACAGCAGCGCTGGATATGATCTCGAGTCATTTGAGACTCTCACGACCCCAAACACTTCGGAGTCCAGCTTTGCTTCGTCGACAAGATCTAGACCAGTGCTAACCGACAAGTATAAGTCAGGCTTTTCGAAAATGACAACCAACCAAACAGCGAAAAGAGGAAGGACAACGACGTCGGCGCCACAACGCGCATCGTCGCCCACCACAGATGCAACACTCGTAAATGATGCGACGAATAAGAGCTTGTTGGTGCAGGAGGTTGAAACAAACGTTGATGTTGTCACTCTGTCATCCGTGTCGAATGGAACGGAAACACGGGACTTGACCAGCTTGAGTTCCTCACTTGGAGCCTATGATGTGGAAGGAGTGACACTCAAAAGGACTGATGACGTTTATACGATATCCGATAATGTCCCAGCGTCAGCATCGCACGTTGGAACGACTGCGGAAGAAGTAGGACACCGAATTCAATCAATTGCTTAATTGTGTCAATCATTTTCTGCCATTATTCATTAATTAACCAATTAATATATAATGAGTTTGATTATTTTTTAATTAGTGAATGTGATGAAAGCATGTTATAAAATGCTTGCTAACGATTTCATCTTCATCTAGTACAAGGTAGATTAAACGCCTAAGATTTAGCAGCTGTTGCAGTGCTAATTTTGAATGCTATGTGCTATATAAATTTGCAAGATTTTACTTACTTATTTTGCTTGTGTTTCATTTTCATTCCAGCAGACGACTTTGACTCAGTATCTGTGTGACTCTGAGTGCACGGCAGATGGATGTTTTGGCCCAGGCCCCGAAAACTGTTTTGTGTGTCGGCACACACGATATGAAAAGTAGGCACCAGGCCTTCAGTATATTTATATTAACACAACTTGTACAGTAACTATGATTAGAGACATATGAACATATTTAATTTCTTCTAATGACTCTACGCTGTCTCTGTTTCATTTGTTTGACGGTTATCATAACAAAAACAGACATGACATGACATCTTTATTTCTTTCTCCATAATTTCTCCACAATTTCCAGAAAAGATAAACAGAATAACATGCACACATATATATAAGCCTATATACTTGTCTAATACTTGTCTATTATTATTATTATTATTATTATTATTATTATTATTATTATTATCTGACAATTTATATAGCTCTACAACAAGGTTTAAGCCTAATCAAGAGTGCTTCACAGCATAAGGTTAGCAGTCAAATGACGCATTGAACAAATGTGTCTTTAGATTCTTTACGAGCTGTTCATCGGTTATTGAGTTAGTGACAAAGTCTGGAATAATAAAATAGTATCTAATCAGAGGAAGGTTGAGAAATAAATAAGAAATGGTTACTGAAGGGATCATGGATCCTGCATGAAAGTAACCAGTACGTAATGATAACAGACATAAATTAAGAAATTAGTTTCTCTGTCTTTGTTGTTTGTTTTGCAGTAGTTATTGTATTCTATTTGTTATTTTTTTCAGCCGGTGTGTAAGCTCTTGTCCCAACTTTACATTTTATGATTCGGAGAGTGGATCGTGCCATCTTTGTCGTTTTCCGTGTGCGGAATGTGCCGCCCGATCGTTCGAGGGAGACGCGCAGAATTGCGTCATTTGTGAACCTGGATATTTGCTCAGCACCGACGAAAACTCTACAATCTGCGTTGAATCGTGTCCGCTGATGTTCTACGCTGGTAACTGATGTGTGACTTTTCCAGCTGAAAATTGTGCAATCAGCACTGTGCTGGGGCTATTATTCTTATATGTTGCCTGTACTTCGTGATCCATTTACAGTGTCAATGCTGAACTCTTAATAGTTCAATGCTAGTCATTTGTGCTGTAGCTATAGACCAGTTATAATATAGTACATGCTTTATGGCAGTGCCTCATCTTTAAAAAAAACCCCGAGCAATTCAATTCTACTTCACATATTTGTTTGTTTTTAATTTTTCAGTTTGTTTAGCGTGTTAGGAATTTAATGCTTTTATTGCTCGTGACTTTTTGTGATGATATCTGATGTGAAATTAAAATGTTAACAATTTTTAAATTAAAAAATTTTGGACTGTTGTTTCATTTAGATTTTGATCAGAACCGATGTCTTGCATGTATTCCCAATTGTCTGATATGCGTCGATGATGCCGCAGATTGTCAACGCTGTGCAGATGACTTTGAATTTGCAAATTCAGTCTGTACTGAGGCCTGCGACAATTCAGAATATCGAGATGAAGATGGAAGGTACGTTGAATTTTGTGTGTTCTTATTATTTTCATCTGTAAATTGTATGATGGTCATAATTTCCTGAACTTCTTAAATTGTGTTAGAAATTTTGGCATAAGTTGCTTTAAGGTTGTTACTATTTGACTCAAATCCAATTGGTGTGGCATATGTTTGTTTTTTGCCTAGCTGTCGGTTGTGCGATATCAATTGTGAGACGTGTATTGGCCCCAGTGCCATGGATTGCCAGACGTGCACTCCTGACATGTTGCTTGAAAGCGATCTCTGTGTATTGAATTGTTCTGAAGGGTATTACCATGATGGTGACCGGATGTGTGAAATGTAAGTTGGTCACATGTTACTGAATTAGAAATTAAATTCATTGAATCAGTTGCATCATTAATTCTTTAACAGACATCTTACGAAGTCTTGTAATTACTTGTGAAAGCAATATAAATCTCTGATTTAGATTTGCTAACGAAGTCTTGGTCCCATAATTATCGTTGACGATTGAGACTACTGAGACTCATGAATATTTATTGTTTCTCATGTAAATAATATTAATTAGTGAAGGGTAATGTTTGACTAGTTCAGCTCTTATTCACTAGGTGTCATCCGTCGTGTTCTGCCTGTTTTGGTCCCGAGGATAACGAGTGCTTCGGATGTTTTCATCCGTTCAAGCTCTTTGGATTATCCTGTGTCGAATCCTGCCCAATTGGTCAGTGGTGTTTTGTAAAAATTAGCAATTATTTTGCTTTGCCTGTTTGAATTTTTATATTAGGGCATGAAATTTATTGTTCTAGTATAATGGGCAAAATGTATGAGCCTATAAAATGACTGTTTGGGTGAAATTTTACTGATAAGACAGACATTTTTTGCTTATGTTGTTGATTCTTGCAGTATTTACAGTTCTATGGTTGCTTGTACTATAAATAAACTGGTATTTCATATTATTCAGGTATTCTCCCAGAATAGTTTTTCATGGTTTGACTGTAGTTGCTGTTATCTTAGTATTTTATGTTTTGTATTCAGGTCATTTTGAGGACAACGATGAACTGTGTCACAATTGCCACGAAGGCTGTTCTGCCTGCATCGGTCCAAGGGAAAATGACTGCGTGGACTGTCCCCCCACGAGGTCAATAGTTCATTCCAGATCTAAATTTAGAAACAAAGTCAGTATTTGGCTTGAAAAGGGGATCATTTGCAGCAGCCTGTGAATAAATAATTATAATACGTATACAATTAATCACATATTTCTGGGAAATTATCATAGAAAATTCTTTTTATATTATGAAATTTCCTGCTTACACTAAGGAAATCATGTTTCTATTTTGTAGCATCTGATGGATTTTTAAGCATTGGATTGTTTATGCAAGAGACTTTGTATTTTTTTAATTCAGGTTCTATTTTGATGGACGTTGTGCGGATAATTGCTTGGAGGGACTCTATCCGGTCGAAGTTTTCAACCACGTGACCGAAGGAATGACGAATCGCTGTGAGGTCTGTCACGGCACCTGTCGTACCTGTTCGGGCGGCGCACCTGTCGACTGCATCCGCTGTTTCAAAGGTTTGGTCTTGTCGTCCGGACGGTGCATTGGATCGTGCGAGACGCAGTGAGTTTTGAAATGCTAAAACATAACAATTTTTTGGATCACTATTTGAAAATGGATTTCTATAGTTACCAAGAAAACTTTTATGTTAATCTCTGATTATAACAAGATTTTTATTGGCAGTAAAACTTTGTTACAGCGTACTTGGTGGGCCTGTAAAATTTAGTGTGTTATATCCAAGGTACAATACATCCACTGCAGTTGTGCATCACATGGGACTTTATACTGCTTTATAACCAAGTATGCATCATAACAGAATCTGTTATAACAAAGCTTTACTGTAACTCTATATGTTGGCCTTCTTTAATACCTGATCCTAACCAATATAGTTATATTGTTAAAGTGAATGCGTTCTTCTAAAATTAACGTTGTGTGTGTGATGGAACTGTTTTTAGCAAGTATAAAGAAGATGATCTATGCAAGGATTGTCATGAGTCTTGCGCCGCTTGCTATGGTCCGTCAGTCGACCACTGTCTCGAATGCCAGAGCGACCAATTTTTACTTGGTGGCCAGTGTTTGACCGACTGCCCGCACGGATACTTTAAAATGGACGGTCATTGCTTCTTCTGTAGCATTGAATGTTACGACTGTACTGGTGAGTTTTATTGCATCAATTTTTTTTTGGGGGGGAAGAGGTGTTTGGTAAATACCTACTGTCTTTCTTTACTGTGCATTGTTTATCGAGTAACTTTTCGTAAGGTATTTGCTTTTCTTTGACGTTTCACCTTAGTGATGTGTTTGTTGTCATGTACTCTGTAAGACTATGGTGCCGACAGCTGTGTTACCTGCGCTGGTGGTTACGTGGTGCAAGACGGTGTCTGCGTGGTGCCGTTGATGGCGCTGCTTGTCAACTGCTCAGGGAAGGCGGTTCTACAATGCGGCAGATCGGGTTGGTCGTCGGTTTCATGTCTTGGCGCTTCGATATCTGTCTGATACTTCAGTTCTCCATTACAACAAAAGAGTGCATATATATCTGTAAAAAGTGACAATCGCTCCGTAAGCTTTGCAGTTAGCTGAGGCATCACTTGTTTGATGCAAAAAATTTTGTGGAACCTTCATCTTTTGTTCCACGCTGTATATCAGATGAGATTACGTGGAGTAAAGCTAACAACTTATTTCATGTATTTTCAACTTTCCAATTCTTTCTCATTCAAGACAATCAGTGGCGTAGCCAAGGGAGAGGGGTTAAGGGTTACACCCCCAAATATTTTTAATGAGTTTCTATGCATTTTTAAATTGGGGACTCGATTTTGGGGGTCAATCTCTCCTTGGCTATAGAATGTAATGGTTTAAGAGGTAACGGCCTTTTTTCTGCTTGTTATGGAAAAATAGAGAGGAGAAGACTTTTTTTGCTTGTCAAGATTTTTTCAAAGTTGGTTGCAATTAAAACCAGAACCCCCTTCCGAAAATCCTGGCTATGCCACTGAAGACAGTCATAAAATTTTGCCACCCATTACGGAATTAAGACCAATATATTTTTCGATGGATCTCCAAAAACCAGGACTGTTAGTAAACTTGATCGAGTGGGAATGTGTTTGTGTTTTCGATATCCTGTTGTTTTTGTTGTTTTGCGTAGAACTGTGGATTGTGCCACGACTCGTGTCGGACGTGCAGTGGTTCGACGGAGTACCAGTGTCTTTCGTGTTTGCCTCCGAAGATGTTGCACTTGGAAAGTGGCCGTTGCCTCCGTTGTTGCACCGATGGTGACGTCTCGCAAGATGTTTCTCTGTGCTGCTCCTGTGATCTCATCTTGGGTAGGTCCATCACGTATAGATGTCTTGGTTACTCTGTCCGACTTGACTGGCCTCCAATTCAGCTGGGATTTGTTGACCTAGGCATGGTATTGGCGCCATAGAAGTTGATTGGTTGATTGATAGATAGATTATATAGATTGATTTGATAGAATGATTGATTGATTTGACTAACCTTGAAGATTTTGGGTACAAACATCGATCTTGATTTAATTTTAAAGAACTTTTGGCTATATTTCATACAATACTGGGTGGGAAGTTTGCAGAGTGGATAACAACACTGGACGGTAGAGCAGAAGGTCACAGGTTCGATACCTGCAGAAGCCCTAAGGTCGACTCAGCCTTACCGCTAGAGAGCGGCGGTGAAAATGAGGAGCAGCATTAAGCTGCAAAGTAAAACGTGGATCTGGGAAAAGTAACGGCAACCTACTCCTGTTGTTCTTTGATCGACAGGTATATGTGTTGATGTTTGGGATAATCCAAGGCCTGAGGATACTACGCTGAAATCGGATGACCCAAGAAACGTTACGCCATCTGGGATTTCGTCTTCCACCTTGCAAGTTTACCCTTCCTCGTATTCGAGGATCTTCATTCCATCGTCGAAATCCGTCGTGACCAACAAGTTTTCCTCTTCCACCAGAAGGTTTCCACCGTCGAGAAATAAAACTAAGACTACCACTTCGTCGTTGTTAGATGAAGAGACTGCTCCAGGTGACACAGATATAATATCTATACCGCCGGTTGAAAACACGGAAAGAAGAAAGACGCAGGACCTGTTAACAACAACCACAAAAACCACCTCGTCTCAGACTACGACTTTCGGAGACGGTGTCGCAGAAACCGAATCGGGCGCGACTTTCCAGTTGCCATGGGTGATGGCACTGCTGCTTGCGCTGTGCTGCGTGTCGTTCGGTGTCATTGTGCTGGTCGTGGTGTTCTGCATCGTCCATGCCAAGGCAAACGGCAAGCTGTGCTGGTCGAAACAACGGCGCTACCGTCCCGTGCCGGTGGTTTGTCACGCCGTGCGACCGCTTAACTCGGGCAAAGCAGCGGCGGCGGCCGGTGAGGCGTGTCAGGTATGAAACGTGGGAATGTCGCGTTTATGGCGACGAATGCTGCTAGAGCACTTCTGGCAAATGCTAATAGCACTTTGCTGTTATCGGTCGCACGTTTTGTCATCGACCCGTTTTCTGATGGCGATAGTTGTTGAAGATCTCGTGCCGAAAAAGTCCAGTGACATGGATCGATCAGTCTCTCTGATCGTGATCGCATTACAGGTGGACAAACTGAGACGGATCGCGGAGAATGCTTGAACGTATGAGCTTCTACTGGTGTGCCTGCAGCTCGAAGGAACAACTGTACGCACATTTCATAGTTATACGAATGCCAGTACCATATTTTTGTGCATTTAATTAGCTGAATGAAATGATAACCTTATTGATCGTCTTAGGGTTGTTTGTGAGCTGCATGCAGCTAATGCACTGGTCATACCTGCAGTTGGAAGTTTTCTTTTTGTGAAACTGATACTTGTTGGCAATAAGCTTTTAAATGTGGTCCATGTTCTCTGTACTTTGCATTGAATTTAAAATGAGTATGTTGCTGTCTTGATTGCGTATCGAAGAATTTCCAGGTTTTTCCATTTCTGTACAGGCGAGGTTTATATACGAGCTGGCTTTGTGTACTATTGCATTTTGAACGTTGTGTTATAGAATTGATTTTCAAAAATATGTTGTCTTGATATGATAATATGAATATGACGATTGAAACTTACATGGTGGCTATTCTATGCAATAATGATATTTATTATGGTTTGACTTAAGAATAGACGAGTTTTTGAATGGTTGAATGCTTTATGTTGAATAACATTCAAATTGATACAAATCGGGTGTCGAACGCCCCCACCGGGTGTCAGTGGGTGAGAATCACCCCCGTTGTGGTTTAGAACTTTTATTTTTACTCATGTGACCTCACTGGAGTTTGAAAAATTGTGGGTGGTGTAGTCCGGACTAACCACATCAGCTGACGTTTAAAAGCATCGAACACCAATGCTGATGACATTTGCTGTTGTTGTAATGTAATTCAGGCCAAGTATGTTTTGTGAGGTAATCCGGTGTGTGGCTGATCTCAGTTTGGACGTAAAATGTAGTAATCATGTCGCGTTTTTGTTCCATGACTTAAAGGTTATAACTAAGCTTTCACAAAGCCCTGAACCTTGCGGGTTTTTGTTTACGGTTTTGTTTGCCTGACCTTTGTTCCGTTTTCAAAATGTATCCCTTCTTTTGCTGCCGAATGTTTTCAGATGTTGTTCAGTAGCTAGGAATTAATGATCAGGAGAACGCTGCTAGCCGTCTCCATAGCATGGATATCTTTCTACCAGCGATCGAGATCAAACCCTGACTTTCTGAACTTAATAAAGGGTTTGAACTCAAACATGACCCGGTTAGATTCACTGGGAAAAGTGAACTTTTAGTTAGACAGGCATAATGCCCCTAATTGCAACTATTCATTTGTGAATCAATGCAATGCTGTTGCATATACAGTCACAAGTGTTCACTTTAAAATCAGTGACACTATGTAACATATCTGTCAAGGGTGTTGGCCGTGTGTACACAATCGTGTATAAGGCTTATGCATTCATCTGTGTTCATTTCAAGATGAGTAGATATTTTTCGAATTTATTTGTTTTATTTTGACATAAATTGATATTCTATTTATTCATTGTCTTTGGTAACACGTTGGACGACTACGAATGAACGTGTGAGATCGTTGTCATTCGACACATTCCGTCTTCAGTGAATTTTGTAGAATTCTGTACAGTTTTTTTCGAGTAGTTTGTAGAATGTCTGTTAAATGTGTCTCAGTTGAGAGTTGACATCAGTACTAGTGATTAGCTTTATCGCTTAATTGTGGATCATGTGTTTCTCGTAAGCCATGACAGATAGCATGGTTACTACAGGGACAACATCTTTAAAAGAAAACATTTTCAGAGATCTTACTTTCGTTTGCGTTATATTGAGAATGGCGCTATAGAAGTGTCTTAGTCAATTAGGTTGTTTATCAAGCCTTGTGATGATAACGCAATATATTCCAACCCCTGATGATATCGGGTACTCCGGATATTTTGAAACTGTCATAAGCTGTGTTTTACTCAACTGTGCACAGCTCCTGGCAATTAGCTCGTAACCAATACTGCATATACTCTACATTGTACAATGTTTTTAATGTGTATTAGCAGACAACGTCGACTCCTATGTATGATAATGCTCGTGTATTTTTATGTGCATAATTATGTCGTTAATGCTTATTAGTGCATTGTAAATTGTGACAGTTTTAACTTGCCGTCTTAAATCTAATTATTGTTCTGTGTTGGTCGTACGAATACTAAGCCAAAATCCGGCAAATATGTAGGATTATACAGCATTTGCCTTTTGATAGCAACGAACACTGACAGCCATCCCTTCCCTATAAGCCCCTCACATTACGAATAAAAACACAAGCAGTGGCGGCTCCAGGATTTGGTAAGTGTGAGGGGGACCAGGTATTTAATAGGTGGCAAGCCCCCCCCCCGCCCCCATGGAGCCGCCTGTGAACACAAACATTTTAAAGACGAATGGATGTTTGAAACGTAGTGGACTAGTGGTAACTTCTCACACAGGACAGATCCAACTGAACCACTTTTAGCATTATTATTATTATATTATTATTATTATTATTATTATTATTATTATTATTATTCCCAATGAGGATGACACCTGCACTTGGTTGAATTGATTGTTGCTGAGTGTGTTTTTATCTCGACTCCAAATAATTGCCATGGTGCCATCCAGTGGCGTAGCCAGAGGGCGTTTGGGGTTAAAACCCCCTTGGGCGCCGAGGAAAACCATTTTTAATGTGTTTCCATGCATTTTAATTTTTCGGACGCGATTTTGAGGGTCAACCCCCCGTTGGGGCTGCTGACCAAAATTTTTAAGCGCCACAGGCGCGACGACCTTTTTGTTTTGATTGTCAGCATCTGAAAGGAAAAATTTTAGGAGGAAAGAATAGAATGGATACATAGGATGACCTCTTTTGCTTGTCAAGATTTTTCGAAGGATGACCTTTTTGACCAACTTGTCATGTGGCATTTTTCCCAACTGGGGGCCAGGCACTCAAAGGGGGTTGGTTGGAGCGGTCAAAACCAAAACCACCCTTCCGGAAATCCTGGTTACGCCACTGGTGCCATCTGCCACTGTAGAACGTATTGACCAGTCAATAGGCGTAAACTTATATTTGGTCGCTGGGCAGAGCTCCCCAGTGGCGGCCCCCACCCCTATTGAGAGCCTGGCCCCCAGTTGGGACGTTTCTTAATGATACATTAAACAACCAATGGTTGGCCATGAAAAGTTGCCCCCAACGGCCCCCCACTTGCCAAATCCTAGAGCCGCCAAGGGTAGGGAGAGTTTAGGCTCTGAAAAGGGAAGGGTAGGGCGAGATGTATACCTAGGAATTGGGCCTAGCACTTTTTCATCCAGGTTTACGCTTATGTCAGTCTAAAACTCTGCTGTAGAAACGTAGGCCTATCTGAAATGTGTAGGCCCATTGTATAGCGCAATAGCTTATGCAATCATAACCATATTTCCGCGATTAAGGACGAAAGATTCGTCTATAGCGAAAGTAAATGGCGATATCTTATGCGTCTATTAATCACGCTTTTCATAAAACCATCGACACGTCACATCAGCATAACAATAATAGCCTAGGGGTCGTCCATAAATGACGTAACGTGATTTTGGCACTTTTAACTGGGTTTTTTCATACGTAACACCACGGTAACAAAAGTAGAAGTACCGCGTTACATGACGTAACAACGGGCAATTCTGAGTACTTCGTAATGTAAGAAAAGTCTTACACAATTTGTCATTCAGTACTTTTTTACTTGTAACGAAGTAAGTTTTTATTCAAATATTAGTAGGCCTACTTTTACTTCGTTACATTATGTCCTTCACGTCCCGTTACAACAAAAATTCATCATCATCGACTAGGTTGCATTTACCTGTGTTGCTGTTCAAAATACGGTTTTAGTTCTTCCGAACTCCCCGTAGGTCTGACATTTACTTAGTTCCACAGCAGGGTTTCTATCAGAATAAACAGCAAGCTCTGGGCTATTTTTGACACTGCCAATGTAGGGCCTAGTTATGAAGTTAGGCTCTCCAAATATCTGTCAAGGCAAAAAACTAGGTTTCAAAGATAAGATTTAGGTTTTAGGTTTTAATGCTTGGCATGTCAACGGAATTAACCATTTTCATACTCTTGTCACATGTCAAAGCCTATAAAGTATAAACTTAGGCTCTATATTCTTGCCACACATATGTCTCTCTGACTGCAGAGTGTAAGAAACTTTAAATAAAATTAAATGCGAGGTTATTCATTTTTCTATTTATAGAACAAAACCTAAAAGCCTAAATTTTGACATTTTAATTTTTTTTTAAAAGCTAAAAACCTAGGTTTGTAAAACTACATTTTCCAGCCCTGGTATAGGCACGTGTCGAGGCTGCTGCATGGATTTAAAAGAGTAGGCCTCAATAAAAATGTGATTTAGCAAAGGGGTGGTGGAGTTGCTGACGATTCCTTCCATCGCGATACTTTTTACTTTTTTTACGAAAAAGTAACTTTTTGGGAGTACTTTTTACTTTTTACTTGAGTAACTATTTCCATCGGTACTTTTTACTTTTACTTAAGTAAAAAATGCCCCAATACTTGTACTTTTACTTGAGTACTCAAACTCAGTACTTCATACAACACTGCGTAACACGACGTAACAAAAAGTCAGACCCCTAAAATATGAAGTAGCAACGGGCCGACCTCCCTTTTTCGTCGTCAGAAAAGTCTTGACAAGCAATAAAGGTCATTCATCCTTCTATGTTTCCCCTCTCCAAACACACTGACAAGCAAAATCGGCCATCCTTGTATTTTTCTCTCTCCAAATACCCTGACAAGCAAAAAATTCGTCACTTAAAAATTTTGTGTTGCGTTACGTCACATTTACGGAACCCCCTCGCCCCTCGTCACACTTCGTAACAGATGTCCGGACCCCCCCCCCTTCACCCTCTTAGGCGCGTACGTCATTTATGGACGAGCACATAACAATAATAGCCTCTACGCCTGATGCAAGCGAGTGCAGCGCCACCAGCTGAGCTAAGAGATTATGCGCAGAGAACTCTTTCTTAGTCAGCAAAAACTTTGAGCAGTCTATAAATAAAATCGCAGCAGTGTACTTTCATTATCACTGGCGTCTAGTTGGCTTAATAAGCCTTATTGACAGACGAGAAGCCGATTAGTTTCATTACGTTCGGTGTAGAGAGTCGACGTAAGAATTCGTTAGTTCGAAACAGAAAAGATTAAGAGATAGTAAAGTAGAGATACGAAGGTAAACTCGTTCTTCCTCTTACAGTACGTCGATTTTTGTAACGTGGGTTTCACCATTCCCACTCCTACATTTTCGAAATCCAGTGGCCTTAGGGGGTGCAAAAACAAAATGTTCGATCTCAGTGGGGGAGGGGTGGTTCCTTTGCGCTAATTGAAGACCGTGCCAAATCTGATTGTGTGTTTTGCGATGTGTTTTCAAATTAGGCCAGACAGACCGGCGACATCTTACGACCGGTAAGTAAGTAAGCAGAATATCGCGTATTGATATAGCGACTAGGATATTTTTATGCTTGTGATGGCACCGTAACAGCCATTGATTTGATTCGATTTCATTGAGTTGCAGAGGATAAGCAGACTTCCATTTTCAACAGCTCTTTCACTGCCTCAAAATTCAAAGGTCTCTCACTCTCTGTCTGTCTCTGTCTGTTTTCTCTCTGTTTCTCTCTGTCTCTCTGTCTGTCTCTCTCTCTCTCTCTCTCTCTCTCTCTCTCTCTCTCTCTCTTTCAGCACCTGTCCAAGTATTTTTATATGTTTGAATCGTGAGATTTGCTATGATTAAGCGTTTTCACTGTTATTCTAAGGCTTGGGCCTGTTAACTTTTTAGGGCCTATCATCGTGTAAAAGAGAAAGCAGAACATGACATCCCCCACACAGTAAGTATTCGATTTTCAAACTACAGTGCTTCAGAGTCGAGGGTTTATGGGGATTAGGCCTACATGAAAATCTTAAAATTATAACCTACTCTGGTAGCTTTTGACAGGCCTAATTAGCCCGCCCTTGCTAGAATTTATTCATCGTTTCACAAAGAGGCTTACAGAATAGCCTAAAAAGACAAACTACAGTAGACATAGGCCTAGGCCTATGGATCTAAAAACAGTAAAAAAATTATCACTTACAATAAAAGTCATGGTAGAAATACGTTGTATGCGAACCATACGAAGGATAGGGTTCAGATAAGAGATGTGCGGGTACAGCAAAATGCATACCCTACCCGTACTAAAGAGTTATTTGGGTGAAATATCGACATGAATTTTGGGGTCGCCCGAAAAATTTTCATGGACTATAGTCCAGGTTTTTTTTCGAAATTTGAGCGAAAATTTGTGGTGTCGTAGGGCTTTCATATTTGCACCGATTGAAGCCCAGTCGATGCCTAGAAGGAATCTGGACCCGCATTTTCGATATCTATCAGGTGTCTGACTTTTTAAAGGGTTAAAAATCTATACAATGTATAGCCACCATTATTATATTTTGCAATATAGACACATTAATAGGGTGGAAAGTGACGGATTTTTCTAGTCCACTGACATCACTGCAAGGCGTTTGAGGGTTCTAAAGAGTTATTTGGGTGAAATATCGACATGAATTTTGGGGTCGCCTGAAAATTTTCATGGACTATAGTCCAGGGTTTTTTCGAAATTTGAGCGAAAATTTGTGGTGTCGTAGGGCTTTCATATTTGCACCGATTGAAGCCCAGTCGATGCCTAGAAGGAATCTGGACCCGCATTTTCGATATCTATCAGGTGTCTGACTTTTTAAAGGGTTAAAAATCTATACAATGTATAGCCACCATTATTATATTTTGCAATATAGACACATTAATAGGGTGGAAAGTGACGGATTTTTTCTAGTCCACTGACATCACTGCAAGGCGTTTGAGGGTTCTAAAGAGTTATTTGGGTGAAATATCGACATGAATTTTGGGGTCGCCTGAAAAATTTTCATGGACTATAGTCCAGGGTTTTTTTTCGAAATTTGAGCGAAAATTTGTGGTGTCGTAGGGCTTTCATATTTGCACCGATTGAAGCCCAGTCGATGCCTAGAAGGAATCTGGACCCGCATTTTCGATATCTATCAGGTGTCTGACTTTTTAAAGGGTTAAAAATCTATACAATGTATAGCCACCATTATTATATTTTGCAATATAGACACATTAATAGGGTGGAAAGTGACGGATTTTTCTAGTCCACTGACATCACTGCAAGGCGTTTGAGGGTTCTAAAGAGTTATTTGGGTGAAATATCGACATGAATTTTGGGGTCGCCCGAAAAATTTTCATGGACTATAGTCCAGGGTTTTTTTTCGAAATTTGAGCGAAAATTTGTGGTGTCGTAGGGCTTTCATATTTGCACCGATTGAAGCCCAGTCGATGCCTAGAAGGAATCTGGACCCGCATTTTCGATATCTATCAGGTGTCTGACTTTTTAAAGGGTTAAAAATCTATACAATGTATAGCCACCATTATTATATTTTGCAATATAGACACATTAATAGGGTGGAAAGTGACGGATTTTTCTAGTCCACTGACATCACTGCAAGGCGTTTGAGGGTTCTAAAGAGTTATTTGGGTGAAATATCGACATGAATTTTGGGGTCGCCTGAAAAATTTTCATGGACTATAGTCCAGGGTTTTTTCGAAATTTGAGCGAAAATTTGTGGTGTCGTAGGGCTTTCATATTTGCACCGATTGAAGCCCAGTCGATGCCTAGAAGGAATCTGGACCCGCATTTTCGATATCTATCAGGTGTCTGACTTTTAAAGGGTTAAAAATCTATACAATGTATAGCCACCATTATTATATTTTGCAATATAGACACATTAATAGGGTGGAAAGTGACGGATTTTTCTAGTCCACTGACATCACTGCAAGGCGTTTGAGGGTTCTAAAGAGTTATTTGGGTGAAATATCGACATGAATTTTGGGGTCGCCCGAAAAATTTTCATGGACTATAGTCCAGGGTTTTTTTTCGAAATTTGAGCGAAAATTTGTGGTGTCGTAGGGCTTTCATATTTGCACCGATTGAAGCCCAGTCGATGCCTAGAAGGAATCTGGACCCGCATTTTCGATATCTATCAGGTGTCTGACTTTTTAAAGGTTAAAAATCTATACAATGTATAGCCACCATTATTATATTTTGCAATATAGACACATTAATAGGGTGGAAAGTGACGGATTTTTCTAGTCCACTGACATCACTGCAAGGCGTTTGAGGGTTCTAAAGAGTTATTTGGGTGAAATATCGACATGAATTTTGGGGTCCAGGGTTTTTTTTCGAAATTTGAGCGAAAATTTGTGGTGTCGTAGGGCTTTCATATTTGCACCGATTGAAGCCCAGTCGATGCCTAGAAGGAATCTGGACCCGCATTTTCGATATCTATCAGGTGTCTGACTTTTTAAAGGGTTAAAAATCTATACAATGTATAGCCACCATTATTATATTTTGCAATATAGACACATTAATAGGGTGGAAAGTGACGGATTTTTCTAGTCCACTGACATCACTGCAAGGCGTTTGAGGGTTCTAAAGAGTTATTTGGGTGAAATATCGACATGAATTTTGGGGTCGCCCGAAAAATTTTCATGGACTATAGTCCAGGGTTTTTTTCGAAATTTGAGCGAAAATTTGTGGTGTCGTAGGGCTTTCATATTTGCACCGATTGAAGCCCAGTCGATGCCTAGAAGGAATCTGGACCCGCATTTTCGATATCTATCAGGTGTCTGACTTTTTAAAGGGTTAAAAATCTATACAATGTATAGCCACCATTATTATATTTTGCAATATAGACACATTAATAGGGTGGAAAGTGACGGATTTTTCTAGTCCACTGACATCACTGCAAGGCGTTTGAGGGTTCTAAAGAGTTATTTGGGTGAAATATCGACATGAATTTTGGGGTCGCCTGAAAATTTTCATGGACTATAGTCCAGGTTTTTTTCGAAATTTGAGCGAAAATTTGTGGTGTCGTAGGGCTTTCATATTTGCACCGATTGAAGCCCAGTCGATGCCTAGAAGGAATCTGGACCCGCATTTTCGATATCTATCAGGTGTCTGACTTTTTAAAGGGTTAAAAATCTATACAATGTATAGCCACCATTATTATATTTTGCAATATAGACACATTAATAGGGTGGAAAGTGACGGATTTTTCTAGTCCACTGACATCACTGCAAGGCGTTTGAGGGTTCTAAAGAGTTATTTGGGTTAAATATCGACATGAATTTTGGGGTCGCCCGAAAATTTTTCATGGACTATATAGTCCAGGGGTTTTTTTCGAAATTTGAGCGAAAATTTGTGGTGTCGTAGGGCTTTCATATTTGCACCGATTGAAGCCCAGTCGATGCCTAGAAGAAATCTGGACCCGCATTTTCGATATCTATCAGGTGTCTGACTTTTTAAAGGGTTAAAAATCTATACAATGTATAGCCACCATTATTATATTTTGCAATATAAACACTGTACCCGTATCCGTTCCTAGAGACTATAGAGAGGCAACAATGAAATAGTAATAGCAAAAATAAATTCTAGTACTTAGGAATCAGGATAATCCAGTTGGAAAATAGTAGGCCCGGCTTCTGGGCTTCTGAAGTCTAGAGTCTGGACTACTGGTTGGTAACATTGTGTAATACAACTAGTCAGCTAGCCTAAGCCTACATGAATGTCGGACATGGATTAGAACTTCTAGAAGACTCGATGAGCTTGTTTAAAATATAAAAATTCAAAATAGTAATTATTCGGTCACATATAGCCTTAGTTACTAGCACACCTACAAAGTGTTATTATGTAATTATAATGCACTATTACTTGCATAAAATGTCTGCTAATACTGGTAAAATTGTCAAACACAAGAAGAAAAGTATGTCAGTTTTTAGTCATTGTGGAATTAATGAGTCATTTGTAATTTGCAGTATGCTTATTTGAGTTTGTTACGGATTTACTCCGAATAACACAGCATTTTTGTGTGCCAGAGGGCAGAACACGGGGGCACTGCACAGTCCTGGTCTATTTGGACACGACGGACAAATTGTCCGCACGTCACGCCTGGTCTTCTTGCGCGAACAAACACGGCATCATCGGGCCTGAGGCTTGGTCCAAGAATAGGTCAACCCCATAGAAAACTGACCTAAAAAACTAGGTCAGACATAACCCAATATTTTACATAAAGCCAGCGTGCCAGTAGCAATGTTAATTTACAGTGCAATGGGTTAAATTTGATATAATAATATATATAATTATATTATTATTATATATATTCTGCTGGGCCTCTATGGGTTTATGCCGGATTGATCCGGCGACTAAGGCACTATAGAATTAAATAAGCCGCCGGATATATCCGGCACTCTAGGCACTGAAGAGGTTAAAATAAACGCAATGATGTTTTTTTAAAGATCCGATGACCGCTACAGTATGGGAAGTCCGTTTCGAGGACTGTTCATCATCATAAACAACGAGATTTTTCAAGACGCCCCTCTCCGCAAAGGAACGGAGAAAGACGCTGTAAGACTGAAGGCAACTTTCGAGCAACTGGGATTTCAAGTTAAAGTATATGACAATCAAAAGTGCATTGAAATGCTCCAGATAATGGCCTACGGTAGGCAGCCAACTGCGTATTCTTATTGCATAAAGTCCATCTAAAGTGTAGAGCTAAGCCATGCATTCTAGAATTCTAGAACCAGTCCATGCAACGTCCAAAGGCTAAGTAGATCGGTCGTTAATACTAACAGCTGTCTATTTACAAATTTATTATTATTATTATTATTATTATTATTATTATTATTATTATTATTATTATTATTATTATTATTATTATTATTATTATTATTATTATTATTATTATTATTATTATTATTATTATTATTATTATTATTATTATTATTATTATTATTATTATTATGTTTCGTTTTGCAGCAAAGGACTTGAGCGACGATTACGACTGCGTCGCTGTGGCCATTCTGACGCACGGAAGTGAAAACAAGATCTACGGCGTGGGCGAGAAGGACGTGTGTTCTCTGGACACGGTCTTAGCACCTTTGAAGGACACCAAGAAAGGAATTCCCAAGCTGGTCCTTATTCAGGTAGGCGGCCGGGCCATAGACGAAGCGGTATTTTAATATACATTATTGGGCCTTTTTTTAGACACCCGTATAATATAATCGTGATTTGAAGTGGTGTTGGAGGCTAAGTAACAATGCTTGAAAGACACAGCAGCAGCAGCAGCAGCAGCAGCAGCAGCAGCAGCAGCAGCAGCAGCAGCAGCAGCAGCAGCAGTGTCTACGTTAAGCTTACGTGTAGGTTTCGTAATGAAAAATCAAACTTAACGAGTTGGCTACGTGATGTTTTTAGGCTTGCCGTGGAGAAAACTTGGATCCGGGTCACGTGGTGCAGGAAGACCATGACGCAAGCTCCAAGGCAGAAGACAAGGCCATACGGGTTCCAATGGAATCGGATTTTCTGTATCACTTTTCCACATCTCCAGGTAAAGTCTCTATAGCAACGAATTGGAGAATTGTTACCTGATTGGGTGTGGGGGGGATGGCAAGACCCCAACTATTGCAGATCGTTCTATGGTTGCAACGAATCTCGAGTAGCATAGATAGGACCCCTAACAGGAAAAGCAGAAAGAAGAATGAAAATCGCAATTTCGCCGTTATTTAATGGTTGTTGGTGGAGCGACCAGTCAGCCATGAGGTCCGGGGTTCAAACCTCGACACTTTTCGATTGTTTCGGTGCCACCATGCAGGCGCTCACCCCTGTGCATCGACTCGGCAGCGACTGAGTAGGCCTGCATCAGATGGAGGCAAATACGGCGGAGAAAAGGCTGGCAACCGCCCTCTAGTCAGGATTTAATCTAGGCCGTTTCCGGGGAAAATTGCTCTTTCCCCCGGAAATTTCAAATTCCCCGCGGAAGTTTTGGCATACGACATCAACTAACAGCAGCCCCTAGCTGATCCCCCCGGACTTGTCAGTGCCCCCCCTCGGAGTCCCCAGAGTCTCTAGTCCAGCCGATCTTGAGCCTACTATCCAACAGGCGCTGTTTTACTTATTTTCACGCGGTTCGTATAATGCCCTTTGTATAGGATACTTCTCATTTCGAAACCAAACTAACGGATCCGTCTTCATCAAGACGCTCTGCGACGTTTTCGACCAGCATATCAAGGAAAACGTCGAGATCGATGTCATCAAGTCCATGATTAAGGTGAATCGCAGAGTGGCCGAAGATTACGAATCGTACGTCACCGATCCGAAGAGCAAGGCCTTGCACAAGAAGAAGCAGATGCCGAGCTTCGTTTGCATGCTGAGAAAGGAACTGTTCTTCAAGAAACAGACCTAGGACGGATATAGAAACATCTCGCCAACACTGTCTCAGGGTCTCTCTAGCATGCCAAGCAGTTGAAGCCAGACGCAACATACTCTCTCTAACCAAACCCCAACAGTGAATCTTTGCTAGTCTAATTAAAATCTAGGAACATTTTTGCTGCTATGATATTATGACCATGATCTACACTGCAGTTTTATGATTTCGCACGCGCCATTGACTATGATGTTTTTGCTCAAACTAACAACTTATTATAGACTTAATAGGCCTAATAATAAATTAATTATAATCATAATGATGTCGTTTATTCGTTTATTTAATAGTTTAGCGATGTCTTTCCTCTATCCAGGGTTTCAGCGATTGTCTAAAGAAAAATTCACAGCAGAAGCTATTGGCGTAGCCAGGACGGGGCACGGGGGGCCGAACCCCCATTCGAATCAGACCATGTCCGGCGCAATAAGTGATATAGAGTCCCCCTATTCTGGAACCCTGGCTACGCCACCGAAGCAGCAACAGCATCATTACTCACAGCAATTACAACTGAATCATCGCCGTCATCATCATAATCATCGTCGACGACGACGCTATCGTTGTAGTAATCATCAGAGTCGTCGTCATTATCAATTAATGAGCTCCGAGGGTGGCCATTAGAAAAATTATCAGTTGCTATTAATCTATTCGGCATTCTACCGCGGATAATTTAACAGGTAAGATGAGTAAAAAAAACCAAACCGGTTGGGGGTCTAATTATCGCCCAGGTAATCTCGGATGACGTCATCGAGGAGGCGTCATCAGTGGAGGTCTTCTGGGAAAGCGACGGGACGCCGTGACGTCAGCCATTCGATTCTCAGCAGGAGTCATTGAAGAACGTTTTATCTATGATGGCGTCACGCCACAGTCGGCCAAGTGCGGTTGCTGACATCACGCCAAGTCGAATTGACCGCACGAAGTCGACATCAAGGACGTGACAACCAGCGTGACAATCTAAGTGGCACGCAGGCCTACGTGCGATGGTAAAAAACGATCTCAAACGCCTTCCTCAGAAAGAGACGTCACGGCGATGACGTAATCGCAAAAGGGCGCGAGTCACGTGACCTGTGACGTTCGATGCACCAGTTGAAGTCCACGGAGTTGAACCGAAATAGGGGTTCGTTAACTTGAAATGTTCCTCTTCAACTGAGATTGAAAGTAAAAAATCAGCAATTTATGTCTGCAAAGATCAAATTATTCAGCACTGGATACCTGTATCACCGTTCAAAGGCGTCGATCCACTTAGAATATTGGGGGGGGGGGAAACTTCCGAAGTTAGGCACATGAAAAGTTGATGTTGTCATTTCTCGTTGTCCTGGTCACCACGACTCGCTATATATATATAAATATATATATATATATATATATATATATATATAATGTCTCCAACGTGCTGTCTCCTACGTTACGTGATAATAAATAAATAAATAAATAAATAAATAAATATATGTATATATTAACAAGAATTAACAAGATTTTATTTACTTACTTTGTTTATATCAGGAAGTGATATAAATTCAAGTAAATAAAAATTATTTACTTTTGGGTTTGTTCAATAATTTACTTTCAATTAAGCTATTTAATGTTTATTAAGGCAAAATGCATAGTTCTGCAGTCTGCACCACTACACCTATACAGTCCGACTGCTTGTTCGTCCCCAATGGATTAATTATCAGGTTTAAAAGCCTTTTAATAAAAGGTTCACATTTGCATTTACCAGTGACTGTGTGTCTGTGTCAAACTACTGAGCAAACTACTGAAACTGTGCAAACGTTATAGGGCCTACATGTTGGAGTGGGGGGGGGCAACATATGATCAACAAATGCTGAGCCCACTCTAAATCAATGGAGAGAATCAGGCCCCCGTGGATCGCCATTTCTGAACCGAAACTCCAAAAATATAACATTTCAAAAATAGAAATTTCAGGAAGAGCATGCATTGAGACTGGAAAATGTGTTAACTGGTATATAAAATGTTGAAATATTTGGGGGAGAGGAAGTTCTGGGCCCCCTGCCCAAATTATTGGGGGGCCCGGGCCCCCTATGGATTGACGCCTATGTCACCGTTGTTGAACAAATCGCAGATCGCCTTCACGTTTTTCCGACCTCGGCCTTCGGTTAACGCGATTGGCGAACAACACTCTGCCCCCCCCGTCGGGACAGAATTTTGCCGCCACATATGACGTCATCATATTCATAAATGACAAGATAATAACAAATTGTCGGATTTTAATTTGGCAGCGTTAGCTTCAGAACTCTAGTCTAATACGGGGTTTCTTCTGAGTTTCGTAGCTACTAAGTCCGATTTCTGGCGCCTCATAAATTTGGGCCAGCAACGGCCGAATATCGTCGTTTGGCCGTCCCTGGTGGCCAGCAGAGGACACGAAAAGGGAGCCCCGAGAACCTTTAGCCCGTCATTAACGACATCAGATTTTGGCGTCGCGTGGTGAAGCTTCTGGGATTTCCATCGGTTGAAGATTAGATAGATCCTTGATTTAAAGAAAAACAACAACAGAAAAACGGAAATATAATGAAATAATAATTACTTATAATAAGGGACCATCCATATATTACGCACTGGAGGGGGCGGATTTAGATTTTGCGTACGGAGAGGCGGGAGGGGTCTCGACTGAATGCGAACGTACGCACAAATCTACAAATAGCCTACGTAACAATTAAAACCCCGCTCTCAAGGGTAGAAGACTGGTATATTCACACAGGCATTAGATTTGAACACAATAACTGCAATTATTTTGTCGGGTGCAGACAATGACATTTGAATGCTCTATTGCATTTCTTTAATAACATTTACTATCAACGTTAGAAAACACGATATTATATATATATATATATATATATATATATATATATATATATATAATTTAATAGTAAAACAAATGCTTTGTGATTATGGCTAAAAACTAATTCTTCAACCAGGGCGGGGGTGGAGTAGGGGTGTCATAATTTTGATAATTGCAGTATAGCAGTAACAATAATTATAGTTGTCTCTTTATACGAAATATAATAATTTAATAATAATAATAATACAGCAGCTAATTTGTACGTAAGCATAGGGAAGGGTCCCAAAAATGTACGTGGTGCAACAGGGGAGGGGTATGAAAATATTCCGTTCGCGTATGTAATATATGGATGGCCCCTAACTCAGCCAGCAAACGAGAAATTGAAACCGGAAATTAATGTCCTATGATTTTGTGACGATTATAAATCATATAAAACTCGGTGATGTCCCTCATTTTGGTGCCATCTTGATATTCCAATGGCAGTTTCTTTGCCTACAGAGACAACTAAATTGTTACGGCTATACTGCAATAATAATCAAAATTATGACTCCCCTGCCAACACCCCGATGGAAAATCCTGGCTGCGCCATTCCGGATAAAGGTAAGAACCTGAAGCCAAAGTAAAAAGTGAAAGCAAAGAGATCAGAAAAGCCAGAACCAGAGAGGTTTTGAAGACTGTTAAGCCTAATCGATTCCATGAAGAAACTGAGGTCAGGAAAATCTCTTTTACAAAGACCCTAATCCATTCATCGATTTTCCTGTGGTCTTTGGCAAAGGCTTGATCCAGGCTCAATGCACACAGAGTGGAAGAGACAAGAGCCGTGTGTGAATGCAGATGGGCGCTCTCGTTCGTTACATTAAGAATTGAAAATACACTCTAATACCCAATCCCTAATGCATTGGAGTTCAAATTAGATTGGCAACGACGAAGAAGAAGAAGAAGAGGAAGAAGAAGAAGAAGAAGAAGAAGAGGAAGAAGAAGAAGAAGAAGAGGAAGAAGAAGAAGAAGAAGAAGAAGAAGAGGATGAGGAAGAAGAAGAAGAATACAGGAACAAATCTACAAGAGGACAAAGAATGAGATTACACAACAAGACCATAATGTGAATGAATGAATGAATGAATGAATGAATGAATGTGCATGTGGAACACAATGGTTCTCAGGTTCTCACACAGGACAGATCCTATACTGAAGTGAACCACTCTAAGCCCTGTTTTTTTATTATTATTATTATTATTATTATTATTATTATTATTATTATTATTATTATTATTATTATCGTTATTATTATTGTCTTTATTATTATTATTATCATTATTATTATTGTCTTTATTATTATTATCGTTATTATTATTATTATTATTATTATTATTATTATTTCCTCAACTTTTAACATTTGCAGCCTATGAACGAAAAAAACTTGAAAGATAAATTCTATTCAAACCGCGGGTGATGTCTAGAAATGGTGGGGGAAGGTCCAAAAATTTCATTCAGGGACTGAACATGGTAGGCTGATCCTTAAAATCCGCGATATTTCCCATTCTTCAGCCAAAACTGAAAACCAGAAACGTTCTGGCGTACCCAGGACATGGCAAGTAATACAGATGCCGTGGGCGTCACTCTTGTTCTCTGCTCAGCGTACAAAGAAAAGAAACTGAGAAAACTGACGTTGAGACCAACTCGCATCATTGAAAGCAAGACAATTGCATCTGTAGTTGCGATCAAGCGTCAATTTATTTATTAGAGATTTGCTGACCCGAAAAATCTAAATTTCTCACCCCTACCGTGGGCGCCAAATACCCTGCCTCCATGGGCGCCCACAGAAATGTTTCCATGAGGGGCAAAACACAACGGTCACGGTTACGCCACATACATAAAACGCATTTTAGCACAATGGTCACGGTTAATATTTTAGCAAGGTTTTCGAATTACACTGTGAAATATTGGCGTTTGCATTTCCAGGGGTGGGGGTGGGGGAAGGGACAAGCGCCCCCTTGTCATAATGTGCGGGCGCCCATATGCCTGCCTCGCGTCACATAATTGAAGAACCGAATTATAGAGTGACTCACAGAATTGACTCGATATGGCTTCGTCAGCCTCGTTCTGATTCCTGATCAGCATGGCCATGGGGTAGCTGTTGTTGGCGTTGCCCTTTGCCGCCAGGGGGACGCGGATCTTGCCCAGGTAGTGGCGCAGCACCTTCGACGTCGACGACTGGGACGAGCAGTGAGGTGGGGTGGGCAAACGCAGCTGGCGCGGCTGCAGCGTTTTTCTTCGAAACCAAAAGACCGCCCGTCAAAAGCACAGAGACTTAACAACCATGTAATAATAATAATAATAATAATAATAATAATAATAATAATAATAATAATAATAATAATAATAATAACTTTTACAGGCGGTCTGAAGTCCAGCTGACGCGTTTTTACCCGACTAAACATCAGGGAATATCGAAATATTGACGGCAGAATTCCAGTCACGGACGAAGATCTTGCCTCATAGGGTTCCACAATTTAATTAATACAGGAATGCAAATTTTAACCAAACTGCCCTACGGTGGCGGTTTCAGCGGTTCATCCCTCCGTCCCCCCACCCGTCTTTTTAGTCATGAATTCTTTGCGTCGTATAGAGTTATGAACTCGTCACGAAATTCCAGCTCATGGGTTTGTCGCGACAAGATCAATCAGGAAAAAATATTCGGAATTCCTGTTACTGGACGTATACAGCCATGTACATGAGGATGGAAGACATGATCGATAACTCGAGCAATTTTCTGGCGCATCAACTTTTCTCTTCTATCGACACTCTTTGTCTACGCACTTTCATCTTGACAGATTTTTCTGTCAAAATTCCAGGATATTACCCCCCCCCTCCACACTCTCTCGCAATTTCAATGGAATTCTTCCGGCAGCATTCATTCTCTCTCTCTGTCCGCTGCTAAAACGTTCTCTTAAAAGCTAGCTACTTTATCTAGGCCACTTCCTCGTTCTTCACCGAAAAGTCATTTATGCGGCGCCTTTTCTTGACGTCCACTTGGTTTCTCGATTGCAATCAATTGAAAGGCGGCACTTAAAGGGAGGGGAAAAGACACAGTTCAATGCAAAATTTATGTAAGTGCTGGGATTTTACGGGAGAAATATTGAAGTTGGGAGGGGGGAATCTCCCTTCCTAACAGGCCTGTATAAAACACTGATCATAATCATAATACTGTGATCTTAAGTGGTTTAGGAGGCTAAGTAAGCCTGTGTGAAAACTGCTGTAGCCTAATTAAGTATTCATCCACCTACCCCCCCCCCATTCCACCACACCCTAGGCACACGCCATCGGCTTCTTCTCCGCCAACTCACCTAGCTTTCCTCGTCTTTCCACAGGCGTGGAACGCTCCGTAGATGAGCGGATTGACCATGGAGTTGGCCATTCCGCAGAAGAAGATCCACATGACGTATCGGTTGTCGACGTTCGTCTCTCCGACGAACGTATAAACGATGAACATGACTTGGTAGGGAGTCCAGCAGACGATGAACGCCAGCACGATGACGGCCGTCATTCGAAGGGACTTCACCTTCGCCTTGCACAGCAACTGGCTGCGGACGGGACCACGTGACAGGGTCGCCGCCACCGCCGAGGGGCCGTCCCCCTTGTACTCTGAAACACAGTTGCCGGTGTATATATGGCCTACCGATACCATCAGAGGCGGCGACTCCGCAGGAGGGCAGAGTCTAGAGGGGCGCGCCCCTTATTTTGAATGTTTGTCCCAGTGGCCCCATCGAGGGGGCGATACTCTTCTTTCCGTGTGTGCTGATTATGAAAAACATTTGGGCCGTGCTTAGAAGTTGCCACCCCAACGCCCCCCCCCACTTGCCAGATCCTGGAGCCGCCGAATCCTGGAGCCATACAATAATATACAGAGTGGGCCATTAAAACCGGTACCATGGCCCCAGTGTTTAACCTAGACTCCTTGACTCCGGGGGGGACTGACAAGGCCGGGGGAAGTCAGCTTGGAGGCTGCTGTTAGTTGATGTAGTATGCCAAAATTTTCGAGGGGAATTTGAAATTTCCGGGAAAAGGGACTGTATCTATATATAACGTTGGAGACATAACGTATATATATATATATATATATATATATATATATAGCGAGTCGTGAGTGACCAGGACAACGAGAAATGACAGCATCAACTTTTCGTGTGCCTAACTTCGGAGGTGTGGGCCCCCCTAATATTCTAAGTGGATCGACGCCTTTGGGTACCACACTGTTTCATTGTACAGTATATACAGGGTGTTCCGATGAAACCGGTACCACACTGTTTCATTGTATGTACATAATACAGGGTGTTCCAATGAAATCGGTACCATGCACCATGTTTCGCTGTAACTATTTTCACAGTGCTTGGATAATCGGATGAGATCGAAGCGTCAAGAAACTGAATTTGGTTGCTTTGCAGAACTATATGCACGAAATACACTCGATGGATTATCTTTGGATTAGAGATGGATTAGAATAAGCCAGACTGGCGGAGATGGGCTTATCCGGGCTTATCCACCATAGACTGTCACCCGTTTGTCCGGCCGGATACCCTGGATTTGACCTGGATCTTTAGTGGTTTGGATTTGGAGTGCCATCGGTTGATGCTCCTGTGCATTATGAAAGTGGCGCTATAGAAGTTTAAGATTAGATTAGATTAGATGTAATTAAGTTAGATAGGACACACACGGATTGCAGATGTGCAGTTCACATTATTTTCTCCAAGGTCAATGACGTCTTTTTGTTGTCAGTCATGCATAAGATATGACAGGTTCTAATTTGTCTCTTTCCCAGTGACTGGAGGGGGTCTAGTTAAAATTAAAATGTTCTCCCATAGTGGCTGCGTGGGTGGGGGCTCAATCGCCCCTGGCTTCGAATTCGTCGTTAGGCCCCCAAAGCATCGTCAGCGAAATATGTTTCACTGCACTTTTTCTAAAAAATCGTCAACTTGACACACCTCCATGTTGGGAAACAGAAACGCCAGGACCAGAACGCCCGGCCGCCCCCCCCCCAACCAACTGAAGAACTTCTATAGCGCCCCTGAGCGAGTTACCGTGCTGGAAGTCTCTGGACTTGCGGGCGATCGTGTAGAAAATGAGCGCGTAGGCGACAACCATCGTCGCCAAAGGAATGACGAACATGAGCAGGAGTGACAAGGCGCTGTACAGCTGCTCCTGCCACTGGGCGCTATACGCTCCGTACGTGACGCACTGGTGGAATTCGCTGCGAAAGGGCGCTCTCTCCACCCGGAATATGTACGTCTGTAACGCAAAAAGCACGGCGTGGGGGGACAGAAACAGCAAAAAAATAATTATTCATCTGAAGGCGCTGCATAAATTCTCTACATCTGTATTCATTGGCCTAAACTTTGATGAAAGCATGGGGGCCCCTATATATATACCTTTCCCCTTCGATATGGTGGCCTATCAGAAATTGGGGAGGGGGCTCGAGCTTAAAGGCCTAATAGAAGTGTTGTAGAAACATATATTAACTGTTAGAGATTCTCCATATAATTAGGCCAGACGAGTGACAATTTACTCTTATATATGATTGGATGTTGGTTGTGTGTCTTGCTTACTATTGGCGATCAATGATTAATAAAAAAAGGGCATACTGGGAGCTAGCTGTCCGTGGTCTTCCAAGAGGCTGTCGCTGATTAATTATAGAACTGAGCGACGACTAATACCATCAGCCGCAGGAAGATGGCGAGTATAGCTCCTAGTTAGCGTCCAGCGATATCTGTGTTGCTAGTTGCCCCACCGAGTAAGCCAGTCGGCCAAGGCAGGTTTGCTACGGAAGTTTGTGCCTATGTCTGTAGCCCACTCCGAATCGGTTTGCGTTTTCTTGCATTTCATTCCTAAGTCTGCACTTCTGTCTGTCTTTAATCTGTCGTCGTTTTGTCCGCCTGGTCTGTTTCTTTGTCTGTTTCTTTGTCTGTGTCTTTGTCTGTGTTTTGGATTTTTGTGTACTGGCGCATGACCGATCGTCAGTTGTTTCTATTCGGCGTCTCCGATTTCTCTGAAAGTTTATCTTTTTAATTTCCGTATCTTGACCTTTACGTCGTTGCATCGGCCTGCGTTCGTTTGTCTGTTTGCGTGTGCGTGCATCTGCATGCGCGTTCCTTATGTTGAGGGCAGACAGACAGACAGACAGACAGACAGACAGACAGACAGACAGACTGACTGACTGACTGACTGACTGATATGGATTTCTATGTGCTTCTAGTTAGCCCCCCTACATAAAAATATACGGTGCCGCCAGCCAATCGCTTTCCTGCGCCCTTGCTTTCATGAGGTGATCCTATTGGAAATGCTGTCTTCCTTTTCTGCGTGTCTTACTCTCCGTTGAAACCCATCGGCCACCAGTTCTCATTGATTTTTTGAATTTACTGTGAAAATGTGATCAGCTAGTAGTCTGTCTGTCCCGCGGGGGAATTCGTGTTTTGTGCTCCTAAATTTCAGAGAGAATAAAGTAAGACCAGACGGGAACAAATAAGTGCAAATGGAGAAATGTGATCAGCAGTTGACGCAATGATGGAGGAGAAATAGGCCTATACATGCGATGCTGCGTAATGGAGGGACATGCGAAGACTTCATCATTAAAAGCAATGCAATGTTGACGGTCGTCGATCGATATAGGGCCTACGTCAACATAGAGCCGAGTAAAATCGATGCATAGATATATCCGAAAAGAGATCAGTATCTGAAGAAGCTGAAATGGTAACATAGATAGCCTACACGAAATGAACCAGACATACACACTATAGATATTGACTCATGGATTGCCCTGCATCCAACTAAACCTTATCAGCAACTAGGCCTATAGAGTATTTCTTATACAACAACTATAGGTAGGCATACTACTACTATAGGTCACTACTACTACTACTACTACTACTACTACTACTACTACTACTACTACTACTACTACTACTACTACTACTACTACTACTACTATTATTATTATTATAACAACTATTATTATTATTATCACTACTACAACCACAACAATTACTACTACTACTACTACCAGTGGCGTAGCAACATGATCGGGGGTCCGTGGCGAAAAACGGGAAGGGGGCCCTTCCCAGAGGAGTTTGCAAAAACGTTGACGACCTTTTTTACTTGTCTCCAGTTTTTCACGTTAAATTACATGGAGAAAAGGCTGATGGACTTTTTTGCTCGTCTCGAGCTTTTCATGTGAAACTACATCGCGAAAAAGTTGTTATTCTTTTTTTGTACTCGGGTCGGGTGCCCTTTGCAGGTCGGGGGCCTTTGGCATTTGGCCACCCTGTCCATATGGCTGCTATGCCCCTGACTACTACTACTACTACTACTACTACTACTACTACTACTACTACTACTACTACTACTACTACTACTACTACTACTACTACTACTTTTACAACGATGGCAAGTCCATGACTAACATGCCTCTCCTATGCAAACAGCCTCTAATCGATTGGACCAAATTCAACAAAATGTCTAGCACTATAAAAACGAATGTATACAGTATATATATATATATATATATATATATATATATATATATGTGTGTGTGTGTGTGTGTGTGTGTGTGTGTGTGTGTGTGTATGTGTGCATTACCACTACTGACTGTCTCGCTTCTTTCGATTTTTACTTAGGCTCTGTCAAGTTGGACGTGACTGTGTGCGTCTGTCTGTCTGTCTGCCTGCCTGTCTGCTTATCTCTGTGCATCCTGATATCCTGACATGGCAATTGCTCGCCGAAAAAACGAAATGAGTGGAGCGGAAGAAGCGCCGATGACTGGCGCAGATGCACTCTGAATGCAGATCCGTAATCGAATGAATGGCACGCTTTGTATCTGATCGACCGGTCGACAGTTCACTTGCGGGGTTCTATAGCGCTAGTAGCTCTGCGGTCAGACTAGTCGAGAACGAGGGACTTACACTAAATGAAAGATCGAAAGTCCTGTCGAATATCTTGTGGAATGGTTAGTAGGGCGATCGAGGAAAGAGCCGCGTACTAAGATATCAGGTCCTTTATACAGCAGGTTTTATAGACAAGAAAAACGAGTTTTATAATGAATTCGCTGTGTGAGAGCAGCCAATGGAAGGCCTGTTGAACAGCGGGTGTCTAGATATGTAAAAATCTAAGCGAATTGAAGAAATTCTCCGACAAAATCCACATTTGCCTCTTGTTCCATCTTCATTGCTTAAACTCATGCAGGAATAATCAATAACATCGTACTCAATTTCGATCTACAAGGTTCAAAATAGAGCACCTGCCGGCCATTTCATACTACAGAATAGCGCCAGAGACTGTACGAGAGACTCAAATAGTCGCTCTGTTCTTGGCTTTTTATCATCGAACAAAAAGCCTTTTAGAAACTATGGAACTTCAATAAACGATATTCTTCTCTTCAAACCGTATATATATACACGCTCATTGAAATATATTTAGTCACCCTTGACAGAAATTTCAAAGGCAGAGGTTCAAGTATATCGAATAAATGGCTATCGTTTGCAAATTTGCAAATTTAGTTTTCACAAAATTTGACTTACAGTAAAACCTTTTCATATTTCTGGGATGGGGTGAGGGTAGGTTGGGGTGGGGTGAAATGCATACGAATCTGGCCTTCGGTTACAAAATTTAGGGGTTAGTGTTCGGTAATGGACAGGTCTGTACCTAGACTTTTGAGCCCATGACAGTCCAGATTCAAAGATTCAAGACCCTGTCACACAACGACGGCGGTCAGATGATCGCTGTTCAAGACCCTGTCACACAAAGCACGCGCGTATCTCCTTAAGAACGGCAATTTCGATTACTGTGATTAGCCTAATAGTTCAGTGAGAACAGCGACTAGCAAAATGTTAATTGATCGAAAAACACTTCGAGATGCATAGAATGCGGACAGAAAATACCTAGAAGCAACGATCTGTGCACGAGTCCATTACGCACTGGATGAGAGTGAGTCTGCTGTGACCTTTGCGTGACCTTGAGGCTTGATGCAATGAAGTTGGCAAACCGTACAAACACCGATGGCCAAATGTTAACAGATGGGAAGCATAGAGTCAGTAGAAAATAAGCTAGATTAATTGCACGCCGGTAATGAATTGCTGCACGCAATATCATATTTCAAATGGCAAACCGTCTTCCGCCAGACACACTACGAAGATATCAATTAATTATCTGTTGCTATGGCAACGGTCGAGATAGAGATTCCGATATATTTTGGCGTCGTTAGGAGTGGGGGAGGGGCGTTCGCTTGATGAGAACGAAGTTAAGCAGGCGTGTTCGCGGTTTGTGCGCGGATGGGTGACCACCTTGAATCGCGAATAGAAAAAAAATATGTTCAATGTGTCAAATGCGCAAAAGAATTTGTCGAATTGAATTTCATGTTTATTCTGAAAGTTGCAAACTCGCCAAATAGACAGTATAGCGTGAAACAGCGCAAATAAGCACAGAATCGGCGCTATAAGTTGCCAGACTGGGACCTGTCGACTATTCGAAGTGGTGGTCGGATACAACGCGGTTGTTGTGGACATCATCATCATCATCATCATCATCATCATCATCATCATCATCATCATCATCATCATCATCATCATCATCATCATCATCATCATCATCATCATCATCATCATCATCAACAACAACAACAACAACAACATCGCACTAGTTCTGCGCAAGATCTAAACAAGACAACGGCACGTCTGCTGTGAAGTCAAGCAACGAGAACGTTGCCAAGACGACAGTAGGACGTTGTTACCATGGCAACATCTCTTACAAAGAACTGGTTCTTTTGAAACCGTTTTATGAATATTCATGTTTATGCAGATGATGTCTTGCGCCGTGCGTAACGCCCGACCAAGGGTGTGTTTGCATAGAGATCGCAATATCCTCTCAGCTCAGTCGGAGCTCTATGGAAAACATCCGCCCGAAACGGTGTCATTTCGCCTCGACAGATCAGTCACGTGACCCACCCGAAATCGAACGCATATTGGTATGGCGCCTTTTTAGGAAGGTCTTGCTGCAATGTCACTCAAATGGGTTTTAAAATACTGAAATAGGGACGAACGT
The DNA here is from genome assembly GCA_018105865.1 of Metaphire vulgaris. Taxonomy (NCBI): domain Eukaryota; kingdom Metazoa; phylum Annelida; class Clitellata; order Crassiclitellata; family Megascolecidae; genus Metaphire; species Metaphire vulgaris. The sequence goes on from CM030845.1 coordinate 1,192,100, forward strand.
CGACAATTTCGGGTCAAAAGTCTCCGACCAGCAAAAATAATTGGTCAAGGATTAATTATTAGTCATTCGCACATTCACGCATTCTCTTCGATCTTGATGCATACCCCCTCCGCCCCCCCCAATTCTCAACACTTTTGCGCAAATCCCACGACCAATCACAGATAGAATAGGGAGGGAGCTCCGTTCCCTCCCCCCCCCCCCACTCCCCAAGTGGCTGCACCAATGCTGTTACGTGCAGTCTGCTTACATAGCGCGTGCCATGAATTGGAATGGAGACCAGGTTTTGGAGACCAGAAGAGATGTGAAAGACAGCATTCAGCCTAACGCCTGGCGATGTTTCGATATATGACAACATCAGCTCAGCGCTTTAGTTGCAACAGAGATTTTACGATACGGTCGGTATCCGATATCTCTTCGGTACAACAGAAACTATCAGCACTGCATATCAAATGACTATATCCTTCCGAAACATCCAAACATAAAGTGATTTTCAAAACAGAAAAGATCATATTAAACCACTTAAAATCAAGTTATTATTATTATTATTATTATTATTATTATTAGTAGTAGTAGTAGTAGTAGTAGTAGTAGTAGTAATAGTAGTATAGTAGTAGTAGTAGTAGTAGTAGTAGTAGTAGTAGTAGTAGTAGTAGTAATAGTAGTAGTAGTAGTAGTAGTAGTAGTAGTAGTAGTAGTAGTAGTAGTAGTAGTAGTAGTAGTAGTAGTAGTAGTAATAGTAGCAGGGCGCGATTTGTAGGGGGAAGGGGATTCCCCCCCACTGCCCAACTGCATCCCCCCTACTGCTACATCCCTTCACCACTATATCCCCCACTGCTACATTTTCCCAACAACTACATCCCCAAACTCTGTTCCCCCCTAAATATCCCCCACAGCTCCAGTCACAAATCGCACCCTGAGTAGTAGTAGTAGTAGTAGCATTATTATTATTATTATTATTATTATTATTATTATTAACTATAGAAACATCTAAGGATGAATCATCCAATATGTAACACCCAAAATCGAAAATCGTGGTAGAAAACAGACCGGAGCCAAACACTGGCGTAAACTTAGATGAAAAAGTGTCAAGAAGTGGGGAGTGGTCTCGAGCCTATAGACTAGAGGTCTACTAGAAGTTTACGCCAACGGAGCCAAAAACACATATGTTCTGTGTACGAAGCCATTGCGCGGGTTTACCGTTTTTTCCTTTGAAGTTGTTCTTCTTTTGAGGTGCAATGTGAGACGGCCATTCATACGCACAACGACAAACAGTCATTTCCGTCAGGCGTGACTTAAGAGGCCGACTGTCATGCCCCCGACAAACGCTGAGGCCATCGACGACTCTCAGCGGCGAAGACAAGACATGACTCTCCACCGTCACGAGTCTTGACAGGCAATCAAGTATAGTAGGATTTCAAAGATTGGGATTAGTGAGTGAGTGAGTGAATGAGTCGATGAGTGAGTGAGTGAGCGAGCCATTTATAGAACTGATGTTATCTCTAGCTGATAATAAACCAAGAGGCCTTATAGACATTTCAATCTCCTAACCCTAACCGTAGCAACGAATGCATCTCGTTGACTTAGAATATATTATTCCATTCGCTGCACAAAAACAGACCACACTACGAACACTTTTATAGCGCCTTTAGGGCCTGATCTGAGTTAATATTCACATTTAACCAAGATCTGAATGCACAATGGCGAGACAAACACGATAACAAGGGAACACTGTGATGCTAAGGAAACACATCTGATTCAAACCTCTCTAGTTCAATGTTACCGAAGACTGGACATTCTAGTATTGGTTTGTTTGCATTGCAAATGATCCCATGAGTACATTTTTGGATATTTAAGGATGTATTGATGCGAAATTCACGTCACACAAGGGAGGCTGCATGGCCTATGCGGTCGGCAAAAAGTCTGCACCCATATTTGCAATCGCATGTCCGCCGACACGGAGAGGAAGTTAAAACGGTCTGCGTAATGTGTCGGGATGCGCTGTGCTCTATGTTAGCGGCAATAGGCAGTGAAGCTATAGTAGATGCCTACCAAACAGGGGCCGCTATAACAAATACCTGACAAAGCAGCCGCACACAATAATTAACAAAACACGCACAGCCGGTTTGCCACAGGAACGCAGGACAGGACAGGACAGAAAAGGATCGAGGATTGGAAAAAGCGTTGGAGAGAAAGCTAATTAAGCTTACCTACACGAGCGCCTTAGAAGTTAGTGTTGTTACATTACCGTGTAGTTACTTGCCAATTTCGTCCTAGTCTGTTCCTCGCATAAGACGCGACTTATCCATGGCCGATAATAGAACATATCAAACAAATCGTATTGTTTAGTCTTTAGCCTAGTATAGGCAGTATTTTTAGGTACTAATTTATTTCATACGGAATCCACTTTTTGATAAGTAGATATTATCTAACAGTGGATGATGCCATTGGCGCATTTTATCTGGTCTCGTGCCCCTGAGCAGTGGCGTAGACAGGACTCCGGAAAAGGCGGGCACATCATCATGGCCAGACAGTGGCGTCGCCAGAATTTTTGGTTGGGGGAAAAGGGCTAGCGTGTCAGATTCCTTACCCACCCATCACCCCCTCCACAGAAAACTTTCTCAACGAATTTGCGTGAATCTGGTAGGTAGTCTGGGGCAGGTTTGGGGGGCAGTGCCCCCATTTGCCGCCCCGTGGCGACGCTAATGTTAGAACGCCCCACCACGACAACCTCCGTCATTCCATAATGCTAATAGTGCATAGGATTTGTGCAAATTCAACCGCATATTTGAAAGTTATTTCGTCCTGTTAGAGATCGATTTCAAGCACCATATTGAGCGACTATCTTTAGCATCCTTTAGTACATCGATATCAATCGCTATTGCAATCATTGGCCATCACCATCTCCATTTAAAACGGTTCATCCATGACAACCTCGTTATTCCATTGTGCTAATAATGCATAGAATTTGTGCAAATTCAACCCCATATTTGAAACTTACGTTGTCCTGTTAGAGATCGATTTCAAGAACCATATTGAAATACTATCTTTAGCATTCTTCACTACATCGATATCAATCGCTATTGCAAACTTAGGCCATCGTCTTCTGTATTTAGAACCGTTCAGATGAAAACTCTTGGCGACCATAACAAACGACAAGATTTTTCATGGTCGCCAAACCAAGCTTCATATCAAGCTCTTATGCTACCCCCGCCCCGCCAAAAATACTCTACAGTTTTGCACAAACCCCACGACCGACCGGTCCCAGTCCAAATAGGGGCCCCCCCCTCGTGGCTACGCCAGTGCTTCCGAGTTGTTGTACTGCCAATTAAAGGCAAGAGATTTTCTCACGCCCGGATGACACTTGGCAGCCAAAGAATGACTCGACTAGTGTCATCATTATTTTTACGTCGAGTGTCAGAATCCAATTTGACGTGCATGACCGCTGTCGATTGGATTGTCCTAGAGGAGAGGAGAGGCGAGAGAACGATTCGCCATAGAGGAGGCAGCAGCCATTTTGACGTAATCCGAACGCCCTCTTAACTGTCGCTCCGTCCATAATCCAGTCGATTGTGGATTCGAATCACCAAGGGGTTCATCTGAGTGCGTAAGTAAGACAGACAACGGCGTCCGCTTGGATAAATCCGATTAAAATGAACACGAATGTTTGCCATTATGTTTAAATGAACATTTCAATCAGAAACCCACCCTCAAGACGCTGACACGTCACACCGTCCAACGTGAGTCTGATACGGCGCTGAGCGATAATACGTGTCGACATGTCTTCGTACGCGAATTTACAGCAGCATTTGAGCACCAGTGAAACAAATAGCGCTACAAAATACGAGCGATTTGTTGTCTGTGGTGCATTTTTCTGAAAAATTTGCTGCAATTTGAGAGATTGAAGTCCCTTTATAGCTTTCATTGAGTACGAATTATCATTATATATGCCTATAGAATGGATCCGACAGCAAAGATAACAATGACGACCTTTAAGAAGTACAAGAACCTGCAAATGAATAGATTTCTAAACTAAAACATCAGAACACAAGACATAGACTCAGCAAGAATCAAGCCTAGATTAGCCTAAAGACAATGAAAGCACGTTGAATTATTGAAATAAGTAAGTAAGATCATACCGCCGCAACATATCTCAAGAAAAGAAGCAAGGCCAATTTCGTTACGGTAAATTCTACGATGGAAGTAAGTCCCAAACGAAAATATTGATCCTTTATAATAATTATGATGGATAGTAAGCCTACTAAGCTCGTATAACTCTATGGTCTGAAAACCTGTAAAACCCAAAAAGGTTTTAAATGTCCCACCGTTCAACAGTTCAATCTGGGAGGCCTGCCCCTATTGGCCCCTGGCCCCCAGTGGCCCTCTGTTGGGACCCTATACTTAATACTACATACCTAACAACAAATGGTTGGCCCCCATGATTAGAAGTTGCCACCCCGACACCCCCCCACTTGCCAAATCCTGGAGCCGCCACTGCCGTTCAAATCAAGATACTGAAGCAATTTCAACCACAGTGCTGAGAAATGTACATAATTCATCAGGTCTTTATGTATAGGGTGGCACAAAAAACGGACTAGTCACATGAGGTTTGGCATTTAATATATAGTCCGGTTTTTTGCGACACCCTGTGTAGTAGACATCCAGCCAGAAATCTAACGGCGCACAGCGTAAATATGTCAGCATCTTCTAAGGCTGAGAAAGCCTTGATCTGTGCATCGCTGAATTCCGGAAGACTCTCAAGATTTCAGAGTGGAAACGTGGGGTGCATGGGTGGTTCAGAGAAACCAGGGACGAAGACAAACAATTTTTCAGAAATTTCGGAAAGCCGGGGTGCATGATGTGGGGACGACGTGTCCCCCCCGCCAAATGCCCTTCTACTGACCCTTTTGGTCCACGTTTAGGGGCCTGCTTCTGCGACTGTATAATGTAAATAAGTATGAATAATGCAGCAAAGCGAATCGCTCGCATCAAACGACTACGCAATGTCACGTGACCCTGCCTGGCCCCGCAGTCGGTGATGCTGCTGCCTTTATTATCGCCCATCGCTCGGCTTCCGGTTTATTCTGTTCGTTTCCTTGTCATATATCATGAAAAGGCGCTATGGAAGTCCCCAATTAGTTATCAGCGGAAGTGGATTGCGATCATTAGAAGCGTCCAAATTATGTTCCCGTGCTCTCTGTCTCTCTCTGTCTCTGTCTCTGTCTCTGTCTCTGTCTCTGTCTCTGTCTCTCTCTCTCTCTCTCTCTCTCTCTCTCTCTGTGTCTCTCTCTCTGTGTGTCTCTCTCTGTGTGTGTCTCTCTCTCTGTCTCTCTCTGTCTGTCTGTCTCTCTGTCTGTCTGTCTGTCTGTCTGTCTGTCTGTCTGTCTGTCTCTCTCTCTCTCTCTCTCTCTCTCTCTCTCTCTCTCTCTCTCTCTCTCTGCTGTGTAAACCTATGTTATTACGTGGTACCGACCATCTGCGAGATGTTAGTCTGTTATTGGTTGAACTCAATGACCCCTTGCATAATCTAAACCATCAGATCACATCCGCGTGTCTTCATATGGAGCCAAACAATAACACAGCTCACAGCCATAGACAGCAATGCTCGAGCCCGCACGATCTCACTTGCTATCTTCAAACTATATACGAGATGTAGATCTGGCATCATCATCATCATCATCACCACCACCACCACCATCATCATCGCCAGATCTGACGTCAAAAAGTCGTCTATGAGATTTGCGACCATTGCTAAGTCCAATTTCACATTGATTACATTTTGTTGTTACGAAATATCTTCATCGCAAAGCTGCATCTCGATAACAAATGTCTCTGCACGCTGGTACCGTGTCGATTTCTCGCGTTGCATAGCAGTGAACCAGCGTTTCGCTCGTTTTGCTATTTACAACGTAGGCCTAAGTCACAATAGCATCCAATTGCACAGATATGATGAAGAGGATCATAACGACGACATTGATGAAGATGATGTCAAAATGAACGCCCGCGGAAACTGCTTGAAAATAATATGGCAGACGTTTAAGAATGGAACACAGACAGACAGACACAGACAGACAGACAGACTGACAGACAGACTGAATGATAGACAATCGTATAAAGGGTGATTATTTTCCCCACCCAATAATCCGTATCCGTCTACCCCAACCCCCCTCTTCCGCTGAATAGACCCGTCTCAGTGTCGCACAGATATCATATTAACTAAACTCTACAGTCTACACACTTTAAAATACACGAAGGACGAATCCATCTTATATGCAATTATGCGAAGTTGTCTTCATTGTAAATGTTTTATCCTGTTTCTGTCTGTCTTTCTGTCTCTTAAAGTCTCTCTCTCTCTCTCTCTCTCTCTCTCTCTCTCTCTCTCTCTCTCTCTCTCCGTCTCTCTCTTCCACCCTATGGGCCCCTATCTCATTAGCGGCAGCAATCTGCGATTTGCGAGAAGAAAGGGTGGTCGTAAAAACACCGGCACTTTTCCGCCTCGAGTAAGCAATTAAAAGCGATTTATTTCGACGACGGTTTACAGAGGCGGGAAAAAAGTTACGAAACGCTTTTACCGATGCCGTAAAATTCTATCGGTAGGCCTACTTGCGGAACGTTGATTTGTTGAACGCCCTCTAGGGCAATATATGCGGGCAATATCTTTTCATCTCACCGACAAATGTCACGCGTTAAAGTTTAGGGACCCGATTGTGTTAATTGTTATCAAATGGGCGACAGGTTTCAAAGGGTTAATGAATTATTCAAACAAGACGAATATTTTGACAAAATAATCAGAGACGAATAATAATTTTGCCCTACTAGATTCATTTACCTCCGCAAAACCTTTGTTCACTTTATATAGCGTTTCTGCTTTTCGTATAAAATCAATTAGACCACAACCGCTCAGTGTCCGTGGTATCATTAACCCTTTGGTGAAGAAAGACAGATATTTCGGTTTCCTATTATAATGTTTATACAGATTGTCGTGGCGAAAGCGTTAATCGTTTTAGACTGTCTCTGAGTACTTCTCATTATGAAATCGATTTGCAAAATCGAACTTTAGGTATTGTCATTGCAAACGCGCGCTATTTTTCATCGTTGTTTCGATTATAATATTTCCTCACCACGCCTTTCTGGGCAATCTAGCCTGCTTGCTAAAGAGTTGCTTTTATTAACTAATAACTAACTGATTAATCGATTAATTAAATATTTCCTTCTAGGCTCTACGCCTATTTCCAATGGTAGTAATCAACGAATCTTGCATTACATTTAATAATTCTTTCCATTGACGAAATTTTACGATAATTTTCGAGACCTGACTCAGCAAGTCAGCCATGCTGTCAGCCTGTAATCCCCAATATGGAGACCTATGCATATGGTGACCTTCGTCTGTTGTTTCAAATGTCCCTGAAAGTAAGAAATTTATGGAGCGCCAGGTGCTTGAAGCTTATATCCGAGGTCATCCGAGATTCCAAAGACTTATTCTGCTGCTGCTGCTGCTGCTGCTGCTGCTGCTGCTGCTGCTGCATCGGAGATTGTCCATGACTTGTGGGGCTTTGTTCGGGCGGATTCCGCCTAACAGAATTAGTCCCCATGTCCCTCTTGGCAGCGGTGATCGGGGGAGGGGGTTCAAATCCCGTTACCCCTTCTGATTTTAAAGTAAGGATCACAGAACGGTCGTAGCTAAAAACATGTTTCTAAACGCGAGGCAATATTGACAGACAGGCAGACAGACAAAAGACGGCCAGGCAGACAAAAAGCAAGTAAGGCACACAAACAGACAGGCAGAAGGGTAGGAGGATAGGCAAACAGACGGATGGACAAACAAACAGACAGACGGACAGAAGGCAAACAGACATACGGACAGGAGGACGGACATGAATATGCATGACCATGCATTCAGTTTCGACTGCAATAAACCCATGGGATGATATATATATATATATATATATATATATATATATATATATATATATATATATATATATATATATATATATATATATACTACGCTAATGAAACCTTAGATTGATTAGAGCATTGTAACGTTCTTTTACAAGAATTTCTAGCTTTGCGTGGAGATCCAGAGCTGGCAATGGGTCAGTCACTGAACCCTCCCCTCCCCTTCCCTCCCCTGCGGCTGCGCCAATGCTAATCTTCATAGGCGGATTTTATCAAAGGCTAGGGTAGGCTTAAGCCTATACCCAACTAATCCCACCAAGAAAAAAAGATTTTTACCCCACCAGGTCTAATGGCACCCAAAACAAAACTCTAAATCCGCCTATGCTAATCATACCTTTAACAGAATCACAGAAATTATAGTCTAATATATACATGTAGGCATTCCAGTTAACGGTGCGTCGTCATCGAATGAATTTCAATCAACATTTACGAGTATGACGTCATAAAATCCGGCACCAACGACGTCACCGAATAGAGCAATTTCCGGTTCTTGGCCTCAGCCGCGAAAGCAATTATAGTTATGTGAAGTTTATTGCTGTTGCTCTCAAAGCAACCTAGTTGTGTATCGACTATGCCTCGATTTCTCTTATCAATCAGTAAATCAATCAATGAATCAGACAGATTCCTGTGCAAATATTTCCACTATACGGCTACCTAATTATCACTCCAAAGTCCAAAGTTACTGAGCTACAAAATTTTGGAGTTGTGCAGAAATATTTTGAATATAATACGACAGTGGCACTTGCATGGTTTCTTTCCCTTAGCGTCACTCTATTCGCCATTTAGAAATTGCAATACGATCCCTGATGGCATAAAGGTGGTTTGAGGACAAAAAACTCAGTAACGTCATCTACATAATACGCATTTTTGCACAGACAGACAGAAAGACAGACAGACAGACAGGCAGACTAGGCCAAAGCTTGGTTGCTGACATGTCGTATACTTGGCGGCCATACGCTTCAAATCGCGCACTGTCACGTCAGCGTCAGGTGAGATTTCTGTAGCGCCAGCAGAACAGATGAGCGGCGAAACACATAAATCGAAACACTGAATAAACTTGTTCCGAACGTGGTAAATTGCATGGAAAATGAATAACAAAGCGTTGCCATGGTAACGTATAGTCGCATAATATAATCTGTCCATTCTGTGACTGATGGAGTATGGAGTATATGCACAAAGCACAGTAAATTGCATTTTACCACTGCGCATTTTCATTTCATCACTGCGCATTTTGTGTATCACTGCACGTTAAATCATCTTAGCTGCTTCGAATCAGCGTCGAATGCCTACTACTGAAGATAAGTCCCAACGGTCTGAGGGGAGGGAGAGCGATGCTGATCGAGTGTAGGATTATAATACCTGTGGCAGACTGAAGAAGACGCTGAGACCCCAGGCAACGGTGACCATGGACCGGACCCTAGCGGGGGCCTTGTTCTTACTGATCGGGTCGAGTATGGCGAGACACCTGTCGACGCTGATGATGACGATCACGTAGGTGGACGAATAGAGTCCGAACACCTGCAGGAACTTGACGACCTTGCAGGCGACATTGCCGGCGTACCACTGGACCGTCGACGACCAGACGGCATCGGTGACGTTGCAGAAGAAGGTGACTATGAGGTCGGCGGCGGCCAGGTGCATGATGAGCAGGTTGATCGTCGAGTGGCGCTTCCGTATCTGGTACATCCGCAGGAACGTGGCGACGTTTCCGACGAGCGCGACGACGAACATCGCCGACAGGACGACGGTCTTGACCAGCGACATGTCGGTGAACCGGGGCATGTCCTTGTCGTCCAGGTAGAAGGCGAAGGTCACCGGTGGGGTGGGGGAGGAGGTGGAAGTGGGGTCGCCACGTGTCGCGGTCGACGGAGTGAAATTTCCGACGAAAAAGAGAAACTTCAACAGCGTCGAGTTGAAGGAGGAGGAGGAGGAGGATGCAGCGGCGGCCATATTGTGCTCCACCGAGTAACGAGTGAAATTGGGATGTAAGTCACGTGACAGGAAGTGATCGTCGAATTGTGCAGAGATCAACGAGCAGTCTTCGTCCATGATCAGACGGTCTAAAACTGAGTTAAATCAAAGATACGTCTTGACCTAAGAGGTGGTTTACCAAAACAGGTTACCATTATTACCTGGGCTATTATTATTATTATTATTATTATTATTATTATTATAATCATCTTTATTCGTGACAAGCACAGCATAAAAAAGTAGTACACAACCAGTAGTAACAACCAAGGAAACACAAATCAACTGAACAAAACTAAATAATAATAAAATAATAATAATAATAAAATAAACCTAATAATAAACAAATAAACTAAGAACAAACTTTACACAGTACAGCCTCTGCCCTCAGACAAATTCTAGTAATGCACTGAGCAAAGTACAGTGGCTTCTTCTCATATCTATTAACAAAGGATGCTTGTCAAACTTCTCTACAATAGCATGCATACTATCCAAACCTGTCAGGACTCTGATATACTGACATTATCTGCCTCACATGTTTTAAAAATTTTGCACACAACTAGAGAATCAGTCTGTCAAGAGCATTAAGAATACTTTTGTTTGGAAATGTGGCTTCCATACCATACAATACAATAGGTAGACAATAGCTCTTTACCAGGTTAACATTTAGAAATGATATTAATTCTGAAGCGGCAGCTCTGCTGCGACTATACAAGCAATTAAACGTGCGGAAAAATTTTAATTTAGCTTCCGAAATAGATAACCTGAAGTGCCTGCCCTTTTTCAGTGTCACCCCGAGATACCTAATTTCCTCCACAAATGGCAAGGCAACACCATCCAGGACCAATACAGCACATGCGATATTACAACGTGTCCCAACCCTCATCACCATAGATTTCTTTACATTAAATTTCAAATCCAAATCCACAAAGTCATTGGTGCAAATATCCAGCATGTGCTGCATGCCGGATATAGAGTGTGACACCAATAAGATATCATCAGCATACAATAAACATCCAACAAACAAATCATTGATATAGCAGCCATATCCAGAATTTTGCAACTTTAAAATTACATCATCAATATAAACAGCAAATAACAAAGGCGAAAGAACCCCTCCTTGTCGTACCCCAGCCACTACAGTAAAAGATTCTGATAAGGCATTACCCCATCTAACCATAACATTACATTTGGAATACCAATTGAGTAAAACTTCAATGAAATACCAAGGGGGTTTTCCTTTGTATCAGCTTCAAAAACAGCCCATAGTGACTAATTTTGTCAAAAGCTTTGAAATGTCAAGAGCAGAAATGACAGCTGTGCATGAATTTCTATTGAGATAACTTATTACCCCCTCAATGTGTATAAGGCATCTGAGCAACCTACCCCAGTTTTGAACCCAAACTGCAGGTCAGAGCTCCCCAAAAAAACCCAAATTTCCCCAGTAATACATGCTCAAAGATCTTAGAGACTACTGGACTCAGGGTTATGCCCCTATAATTGTCACACCTTGTAGGGTCTGCTGTGCAATTTTAGCAGAGGGATCATGATACCATTACCAAAACCTTCTGGCACATATCCTGCTTTCAACATTAGATTAAACAAATGAGTTATACAAGATAATACAATTGGGTGTGCATACAGTAAATGTTCTATAGTTATCCTGTCGAGCCCGGCTGCTTTGCCCAGCTTAATTTTACTAACTGCTATGCCCACTTCTTCAATTGAGATCACAGGACACTCTATACTCTGACTCCTATAGCCTGAGTAACAGCCCTCAAACTGCAGTTTGAGATTATCGGAGCCAACTACTGTTATTGGGTGTGCAGGCAGATCGAAAGAAATCTGCAAATGCATTGGCAATTTCAGGTTCGGTACAGGACCCATCCACAGTTTTAGCACAACTATTACTCCTTCCCCCAAATTTATTTTTCCAGGACTTCCAAAAGGTAGTAAAATCTTTTTGCATGAGGGCATCATTCAATGTATCACTAAAATAATTTTTATTGTCCCTCTCTTTCTGCTTTATAGCAGACTTATACTCTGCCTTAGCACTTCTCATTTTATGAAAAACAGCCCCATGCCCTCGGTTTACCCATCGACACCCACAATTCATGTGCCTCCACTGATTTTGCTTTAAGGTCATCCAGCTGTGAATCCCACCAATATTTGAAAAATTCACTGGTAGCTTTGGAATACTTCTAGAAGCAACCTGCAACGAATGAATGACATTACTATACACAGTCTCGATTTCTGTTTTGGATTTAAGACCCTCCCTGTTAAGATGCTGTGTCACATTCCAAATAGGCTCAAAAAGTATGCGAGTCTGATCATAATAAAGATTATGGTCAATTTTATCCCATCTGAGTTTATATAATTTTGCACCAGTCCCAGTCCCTGCTTGACTCTTATGTGCAAGAGTAGGTAGTTGCCCCTTCTCTGCAAGCTGCAATTTAAGCTGTAGACAGACCGGGATGTGATCAGAGAGATTCATTCCCTGAATCAATAACATTAAACGAAACAATATTTGCACACAGACCCTTACTAATAACAAAGTGATCAATCATAGAGAAAGCTGACATATTGCCATTACAAAACGTATATTCAACATCTTGAGGAAGCCAACTATCCGTAATAGCCAGATCTGCCTGATTCAAAAATTCTGAAAAGACATTATTATTATTATTATTATTATTATTATTATTATTATTATTATTATTATTATTATTATTAGTTGATAGGTATAACTTCTTTGCACCTAAATTCCTGAAAAAGGAGGATTACCGTACAGAAAGGTTTTAATAATCGACATCAAAAGTTCGTTGCCGTAAACCAAAAGTAGTCGTAAATCGCCAAATGAAAGACATATTTCAGTCTTAGAAATTACATCATTTTATGTTTCCGGGTTATTGGCTGACTTCACCCGAGCAGTCAGAAGCCAAACAAAATGACCATCAAAGCATTATCACTGTGTGCGTGTGAGAGAGAGAGAGAGAGAGAGAGAGAGAGAGAGAGAGATAGAGAGAGACTCGCAACAACTGTCACCTATACTGTAGATTAGTGTTTGCAGATTCCGTTGCAAATGTAACACTATTCAGATCTAAGCAGAGGCCGCTTGGGCTGTTGGCATCTATTTCTAGAACGCGCTGTAGGCCCTACATTTAGAAATGATATTTATTACTGCGCTGCCATTTCGTCTTAGAATGTCGTAGCTAACACTACACACACACACACACACACACACACACACACACACACACACGGGATTCACATTCATGCTTTTATACTGTCGCTTCTGTCCAATTATTCCAGTCATAGATTGAATTTTTCCGCCAGAAAATGGCAAGCGGTCTATAGCAATAGCCTACAATTTGCAAACTTCCCAATTTTCCATTTAAGACTCACCTGTCTTTCGAAAATGCGCCAGAATATCTCTCGTCAGTCGACTAAGTAGAACTGCACACGACGTTTTTAAGTTCTCCGTGTTTTTCCAAGTAGCGCTATCATTCGCTATACTATCGTAAATGGGAATAAGAGTATTAGGCCCTATGTGTATACGTCGAAGAAAAACCAC